>VWYE01024490.1:0-147203 GCA_013398995.1 Alaudala cheleensis | reverse complement strand
TCTACTGGCCATTATTAATATATTAATTAATAAATAGATTAATAAATAATAGATTAACAACTTAAACCCAAAATTCTTTATGTTAAACAAAAAAGAAACATTTCCAAAACAAGTTTCTAAATCAGATTAGATTTTGAAAATTCTTTTGCAAAAGCAATTTATTTGCCTAGGAACAATTAGCTTGGCAATCACATCTGGTTTTCTATCACACTGGTTAACATTAACATGAAAGGATCAAAAAGATCTTTGATTTTCAGAACTGCCCCATCAAAATTTCAATTAAATAAGGTCAATTCTATAAGTGTCTGAAAAACAAAAAAGAAAGGAGCAGCAAAATGAAAACTTCTAAAATATTTCTATCAACTTCTTTTTGTAGTAGCAACCACAGTATATTTAACTTACTGCCAGGCTGACTGGATCAAAACCAAAATAAATTCCTTAATTTACCACAGTGAAAGATAATTTTGTGAATTATCTCAAGTATTTTGATACCTATTAAAATATTACTTGGTGTGATTTTGGCCAAGGGTCAATTAACTTAGCATGACAAACAAGGCTGTTTCATTGTAAAGAAGCCATTTTCACAGACTTCTCTGGGACAAAACTCAGTTTTCAAATTTCTCAAGGGTGTGTCATGAGACACTTGTTTTGGTCCCCTGAGCTCTCTGCATTGCTACCTCAAGCTAAGGAGTCATTTGCTTTAATTTGTCACAGCTGCACAGGCTTCCTTAAAATGATATGATGTATTTTTGTAATAAGATAAAAACAGAGAAGACAAAGCACAGATTTAAAATCCAGAAGCTGCCTGAATTGATAGATCAGTACACCTGATTCTCAGAGATATTAACCATCCTCAGCTCTTTCACTGGCAGCAGCCTACATTAAATAACCAAGGGACATAATGCAGTGGTGGACCTGAAATTATTAAGTTACTGGTTGTATTCAATGATTTTTCCAACCTTAATAATTCTATAATGGTTCTATGATTTTGTGAACTGGCTGAAGACCTCCTATTAACAGAAAGGAGAAGAGTGTCAGGCTACCAAAAGGACCATAATAAACCTTCTGTGCAAATTCTACCCTCTGTTGATATTCAGATTCCCCTAGCTACCTAAGATGCTTATTCATCTTTGAAATCAACGACCTGTTGATGGCTGGAGCACTCTGTAGAAGCTGAGCACAAGTTTTGAAGTTGCACGAGTTTCTGCCACGCAAATTCATTTGGAACTGAAGTGAAGGAAGGCTGAATATAACTCTGGGAGAGTCATTTTTCATCTGCTTCAGGGTCAAGAGAATGACAACACATCATGTGGCTTTACTGCATCCATAAAGTGGTCTTCCCTGTGCAAGACCAGCCATGTTTGCTAGGTTTAAGATTATCCTGTTATGGATATGAGGATTTGAATGACATTACAACTTGGGAGTAACAAAGGCATGAAACCATCATATGAGTTAGTCCAAGTTGTAGAGCAAGCAAAGGAGGTATCTGAGGCACAATTTGTGTGCTTTGCCTCTAAAGGTACTGCCTCAGTTCTGCTAACACTTTCCATAGTAGCTTTCCATGCATGTACAAGTGGCAGCATGGGGACTGGGACTAAATTCTCAGACTGAAATATGGTCCTAAAGTCCTCAAAATGCTACCTGGTTTTCCATGCACAAAACCACCTCTTCAGACAAAACATCTGATGACACAGAATATTTTGAAGACTGATTTAAACCCTTCTATTTTACAGAACAATGTTACGAAGAAAAGAATGGATGAAGAAAATATTCAAAAATTCATGTTATGATAGTTAATATGAATATGTAGAAAATGATTGGAAATCAACACTTGGCATGATAGGCACTAATGGACATCTATAGAACCAAAAAATTCCTCCAAAACACTATCAGAGGAATGAGATGCTAAATGTCAGGCAATTTCAATTTTTAGCACAACAATAAATACTCTCCAGAAGGAAACTCTTATATTAAAAAAAGGAAATAGTAAGAGAAAAACAAGTCACTGAATCCACATCCTCATATTGCAAATATTAACAAATTTATTTTACTTTTAAGAACAGGATACAGTAGTTTCAGGAATTTGATCTATGGATATAGAGTGAATACTCAAATAAAATTACTGACAAAGACAAGACCTCAGAAGGTAGAGAAACATAGTTGCCACAATATTTTATTTTAAACAAACAAACATTGGTTAAATGTATGAAAAATGCATTGCATTTGCTTTAGGATCAGAAGATTTCTAGACCTCTTAATATTTAATGAGAAATTTATAATATGGATTCTGAAATGCTGAAAAAAGAGATTACCAGCCTAAAATCAGCCTAAAAACTCAGACTAGACTATACAAGAATTAAATCAATGTTCCTTCTGCATGAAATATGTCCATAGGCAGATAAGTAGTTTATAGATTTTGTTTTATTTTAATATTTAGCGGAAAAAAACCCTACCTTTAATCTCTTTGGATCATTTATAACTTATCTTGTATCTGAACTTAACAACCTACATGTAAGTTTGTCTGGATACAAGTTAACAGTTCCCAGAGCTGGCACTTGTTCCATTGTTCTGCTTAAGGAACAGAGTGGACAGAGCAGTGACAAGATGAAAAAGAGAATAGAAAAAAAAAGATCACAGGCATCAGAATATTTAATAATTTATAAGGAAAATATGCATTTGTCTTTTGTTCCAAAGCATCTTAGGGATTTGAGGCTAGAACACTCTTTACCGTACCAAAATAAGGCCATCTCCTTCAGTAGGCATGAAGCACCTACTTTTTTTGCTCAGTGCAAAAAAAAAGGAAAAAAAAAAAAAACCAAAACTTGTCAATATAATTCTAATGAGAAAAGGCTTCCCTGGGCAACAACAGTTATATGTAGCAAAACAGGATGGCAAAATAAGACAGGCTACATTGAGAACAGCTCAGAAGCATAAGAAATTCAGCTGAAAGCTGAGGTATGAAGAGTGAATTTACCTCATGCTTCCAGAAGCTCAGCTATCTATATACTCTTCTGGATTGTTCCTAGCTAAAACTGCCAGCTAGATTCCCCCCCACCATTCTTTTTTACATGTTCAGCAAATACTCACCTTCTACTGTTTGACACTGAGATCAAGTTTCTTGAGCTCTTTACAATCTTTGCTGATATTCATACTTCAATTGAAATGCAATGGGTAAGAAAAGTCAGGCCATTATGCTGTGTTCTGAACAGCAACCCCATGTAAGCCTGGAAACTTCCAAACTACATATTCTGTCTTGGTGTTTGAAGAACCAAAAAGAAAACTATTCAGCACTTATACAGATGTCTCCATTTTTGTGCTTTGTGAATTTTGACATTTCTGTAGGGATTCATTTGGATACAACAATTCAACAACTTAGTAGAAATTGACAGTTCCTTGAGAAGAAGTAAATATTACCCATAATCTACAAACAAGGAAACTGAAATACCTACCTAAAAGAGTAAGAACACTTAAACTAATATACCTAGAGCTTTTCTCTCTTAAAATCTATCCTTAGAAGCTAAACATATGGTTTGACTACCAAGCATGTCAAATTACAACTAATGTCATTGATTTCATACCATCCAACAGGGTCAAACAGCTGTGCATGGGTCTGACATCACTGTCAGCTGAAATGGCCTTCAGGAGATATCAGTTGCTCATTTTGTGTGTCATGAACATGACAATTAGATGAGTTGCTATAACAGCAAAAGTCATCTCTCCAATTGGCTTGGTCCAGTGCTCAGAGTTAGAAAAGTGAACACTTTTGAAAGAATGACTCTTTTTTTTTTTTTTTTGAATAATGAAATGCATATATTTTTTAAATCCCCACCTCCATCTTCTCTCCATAAGTCTCTAAATCTTGTTTTATAGGACCTTGCCAGCTCCTTTCTTTCTTACCTTATTTTTTCTTGTTTACCAAAACCTTATTTTTTCTTGCTTCAGCAATTCCTACACACTATTGAAAACACCCCAAAATAATTGCTTCTCTTAAATCTTATGGTAACTGTGTCTCTTGTCTATCTGCAACCCTGTTTCAGCTTCTGATGTCTTTCCATATCAAGTACCAGATGTTCATCATGGCCTCAACACCAGCAGGGAACCTGGAAAAGATCCAGTGGGGCTGACAGAGAAGCAAGGTGTAAAAAGTATCCTCACTGGCACAAGGTCAGAGGATAAAAAATAAATTGCGTTTTTGCATCAGTTTTGACTGCAAAACAGCTTAGGAAGCTTCTCATTTTGACATGAAGGGGAAGGCTGAGAAAAACTTGCTCAGCTGGAATATATTGCTCTATTCAAATATCTATCAATGATATTTTAGAAGGACTCAGAAAAAAAAATAGTAAAAATCCACCACAAACTGGATTCATCACTCAGTTTCTCTAGGAATTAAATTAGTACTGAACTACTATTCAAACATGCCTCAGTATCAGAAGACAACAGCTAATAAAAGCAGTAATGACAATTTCCATTATACTTGATTTCTAGACAAAAAATTAGTGTAACACTAAGTCAGTAGACACATAGTAACTATGGTGAAGTTTTTTTAATAGCATTTGTTTTAATCAGAATTACAAAGTTATTATAAGGTATTTTAATAAACTCAGTGAGCAAGGAATATGACTGAAATGGGTGAAACATAATGGGGAAACCATAACTTTTGGAAATGCCTTTCAACTAAAGCCAAGAGAAGCTTCAGAGACCAAGAAAATATGATTGGTATTCACCATCTAAAAATTATTCACAGTAATCAAGAATAGGGCTGACACCAAAGAGTTAATGAAAGAAATCCTGTTCTTAAAGGGCTGAACATAACCTTTAATTTTAGTGGCTGATTAAAAGTATGTGAACATACACAGACAAAAACAATTCTAACCATATTTACATGGTGCATTAAATTATCTGTTGCCAAAGGAAAAAAAGATGCTGTGAATATTGTTGATGGTCATCTGAACATATAGTGGTTTTCATTAGTGATCAGAAAGACAAACAGAATGATAAGAATTGTTAAGACAGAAATGCACTTGGATAGGCTTGCATTGAAATCCAATGATGTAGGAATCTATTATAAAGTAAAAATATTAAATAGAAAAGAGCAATAGGGAGGGGTTTTTTGATTTTTTTTTTCCTTGTGCAAGGCCTACTGGACACTCAAAAATTTACGAAACGTAAGTGTAAAAAGCAAACATTGAGGACTACTTTTTCTTTGACAAGTAATCCAATTATGAAAATCATTGCCACAAGATGTGAGACAAGTCAATGTGTAAGCAATATCAAGAAATCTTCATCAATCAAATGTATTTATTTCCAGAATTTCAGAACTTCAGGAAGATTGACATCGTAGTTGCTGCTCCTTTTTCATCTTTTCTTATGCTTTAACCATTTTTTAAACTCTTTCAGTGCCTATATCTGCTCTTCTGCAATATTATGCCCTAAGCTCCTAGATGTACAGCAAGATTTGTCTCTTTCTCCCACACATGATCTGATGCTGCAGAGCTACTGTTTGGTTACTGATCCTCTGTGTATCACACAGCCCACTACAACTCTCATCCTTCAGCTCCTGTCCTTACAAACCCCTTCCTTCTGTCAGCCTGCTAACATTAATTTATGCTTATAGTTCCTGCTCCAATTTAATGTCCTCCTTGTCTTTTAGTCCTTTGTTATTCTACCTGTCCTTCCAGTGACCCTTGTCACTCTTGGCTACCTGATGTATAGTCTCTATTTAAATTACTGTCTTTCTGGGATTTCTTTTCACTTAGTAGCCTGGAAATCTAACTGCCCACTGATTCTGCTGCCCATATGATGCATGTTGTAAAAAAGGTTAGTAACTACTGTGAATGTTATCAAGTAGTTCAAATTTCCAGTCCCCAGACAAATTACAGAACTACATAGCAGCTACATCTGTGTTCTCCATTTTACTAGACATGCTGTAGCCTATATTTTAGATAAAATATTTTATACAACCTCATAAAAGATTTCCCCCTAAAATATGAAACTGATCTTCTTCTATTCAGTTTGATTTCAGGGCATAAGGAGTGGTACTACAGTTCCTGCTTGCAGGGCATTATTTCAGATTATTCAGTGATACTATTGCAGCAGTACCTGAAGTATCCTATTGAAGTACCTGTAGGTCTGTGGCTCATATTAAATGTTAAAAAGCAGAGCAATAGCCAGTTTATCAGTTCTCACTCACTGATAAAAACTGCTTATATCTACCTGTAAGAGGCACATCACCCAGCAAAGAGGCAAAAAACATCAGCCAGAAGCCACACAGAGCAGTGAGAGTCAAGACCAGTGTGAGAAAAGAGACAGCTGAGAGAGAAATACAACCTGCAAATCTGTCTGAAAAACCATAACTTGATTTTCCAATTTCCAGAGGCATAAATAGCAGGTTACAGATAAAGGAAAAATAAAGAACTTTCTTAAGCAGCTGAGTGTCACATTATACCAAAAGCCCTACAAAAAGGAGAAAGATCAGGTTTGCCTGACCACATATGTATTTAGACTTCACAATACAATGCTCCTTAATTTATTGACATACTTAATAAAGTTGGTCTGAATCTTGTGCTCATATCCTACATTTTGAAACCTTTAATAAACATTTTGGACCATTTTTTAAATTATTGAGTGTACTTCTGGAAGTAATGTTCCTTGAAATTAGATGAATGATTCTACAAACAATTACACAGTTACCAGAAACAGTCATCAAAATGTTATTACCTGTAGTTTAATGCTGAAAGCAAAGTGGTGCATTCTTTTGATATTCTGCGGTACATACACCAAAACATCTCTCTGTGATATAAAACAATTGCAAAATTTATGGAATTGTAGGTAACAAAATGAGATAAAAACTGTATATGCTGTGAAAAACCTAGTGTTAGCTACTCCTGCCATTGCTAAAATGTAGGAATGTGAAATTACAGCAAGCAGGTTCAGCTATTCCTGGGCCAACAAATTGCAACTGTTCTACTAAAATAAAAAGGGCAAGGTCTCTAATACTGGAAATAAGGGGCAAGCAGAGCTTGTGTCCCAATAATTAAACAATTTGTACCCCAAAGCAGGTGCTCTCGTCTATGCACAAATTAGAAACATGTCCTGATCAGAGTATCTTTGAGGTGAGCATGGATACTATCTGGAAATGTGTTGGTATAGCCAAGAGCTCTCTTAGGGAGTGTGTTATGAAAATGAGGAGACTTATCAAGGATGAATGTGTGACAGTGCTCAAAGCCAGAGTCTTGGCTCTTCTGAGTTTACTGATGTAACTAGAGGAAATACCTTGTCTTCCTTTCTGTGCATAACTTTTCACAAATTTTCATTCTGGATGCTTCCAGGAGATCAAGCTACTTGATTAATTTTTCTTGTTGTGTGCAAGTGCAGATACTCTTTTCCAAAACAAGAGGAGTCAAAATTTTGTTCATGGCATTCCTTTCCCTAATTATTCAGCAGCCTACTTGGATTGCATCACTACACCCAAGTGACATGTTACCACCAGGACACACACACTGCCAGCTGATGCAGGGGGAGTTCAAGCTTCCTTAGGTACGTTTTGTTTCTGATCTCCTCTCCTCTTCCCTCAAACCAGTGCCTGTGCTATACACGAGAAGAAATTTAACACTTTGCTTTCTGCAGCTGGCTTTGCCCAGGTAAGCATCTAGCCCTGAGGCAAAACACACATAGGAGTTCTGAAAATCGAGATTTTAAAGATTTTAAAATGAGTTGGCTGTACTTAGTATTCATTCAATTCTGGCAATTAGTCAATAATTTAATTATGTTTGTCAGTAGAATTTCTAGGAGAAGTATTATTATATGAAGACTACAAACCTTTGTAACCTGGAATTATACTGACATTATATTGGACTTAAGACTAACAGTTTAAAATACTTCTCAGTAAAACAGGTATTATTTTTACTAAAAGCTGGTTTTGCCATTAATGTAAATTAAGGATGTTTGGTATCAACAGTTTGCACAACTCATTTCTTCATATAATTCCAAGGAAGACACTAAATTACAACAGGCATGCAGTTTCCTCCTATATTTACATGCAGGCTTTAATGGACTCTGGGAGACTTCTTCCTCTTTTATTAATATCTGTTTAATTGCAAACACTTAGTGTTTAGTCTTAATCCTAGCTGAAAGAACTATGTCTGAATTGACAATTAAGTTTCAACTATTTTAGTCAAATTTAGCCTAGTTTTCATTAGTAATTGCATAGCCTGAATTAAGAGGTATTCTTTTAACAAACTTCTAACTACCTTTTAATGAGATAAAACTCAAGTGATATCATTTGTCTACATAAGTAGTCCTTGAATGCATCTCACACTGCTTTTGCACTTTAATAGCACTTAGTATAATGTTTCCTTTTTATTTGTTCTTCACTCACTCTGTAAATAGTCACTGGCCAAAACAAGAAACGTGGAAGCCAGCAGCCAAGTCTCTGTAACCCCAGTAGAGTGCTCTAGCCAATTGTACACAGAAATGGGTTTCCTTTTCCTCCTTTCTTGGAGAATCCTGAATTATCTTCTGGGGAAAAAAGAAACAGCTTGACATGCCAAATCCTGCCTCTTCTCTCCAGGACTGCTGGGTGATTAAGAGACTCTTGAAGATGTGTCGGAGTATCCTAATCAGAAAACTTGTGTTTCCAAAACCATCAGTGAGTAGCTTAATCACAAAAATCTTGAAAAGAAAGGGAAGACACCAGAAGTATTTCTACTTTTCTTGAAATATTGATCTCTGACTGGATTCAGGAGGAAAGGAGAAGAAACCTAGGACACAGCTGGCAAGCCAAAGGGGCTGAAGTTCATTGAACACCCTGACATGTCTCTAGTTGCTGCTCCAGGGAGGGGCAGCTCTGCTGCAAATCCTGGGCAATACTTGCAAGCTACACACAAGTACCTCAAGCACTCTGAAGAAGTTAAAACAGCACTAGACATGAAACATTATTGTTTAGGCTGTGGAATTGTTTTCATAGGGATGAGTACTGGAATTTCTTCCTCTGTTATTTAAGCCTAGGTAGCCAAGTCTTTTTAAAATGTTTTGTGTTGAACAAAAATAATTAATCAACTACACTAACTTCAAGAAATAAAATTTTGTCCTTATTATTATACACCCCCAAAAGTATTTCCTCCAGTCCCATCCTCACATAAAGCTTTTTGTTTTAAAGCAACTTTTGCCTAGAGGCAGCAAAGACTTTTAATTAAAGGAACTTAAATGTTCCCAGATGCTAATTTGCAAATCCTATATGCTGTCTGTATATATTAATAATAAATTAATAATACATACAACCTTCAAAACTGATTGTTTCTAATCTAAATTTCTCTGACTGTAATGGCCTATGGTCACTATGCACACAGCATACAAAAAGTAGGCATTGTTATACTGACTACAGACCAAACCTTCCTTTCAGCACAAAAAAATTTGGGAAATTCTGTGTGAAGAAAATTTGTCTGAAAGCAGAGGCAGAGAGATAGCATCCAAAAATCTTAGGCATCTTTGTGACTTCACTAGCATATTTTGTTTCATCAGACAGTTCATGTAGTTTTCTTTAAAAGCAAGAACTGTGACTGCTTGGGAATATTGGCAGATGGTGCAGAGACCAGGAAACTGGAAAATGGTGGGGCTCAGAATCTGATAATTTCTCATAAATCTTTCTGTTAGTATTCATATTGATCTAAAATCAGTTCAGAACTGAGACTAGAGGGTTAGAATATTCACTGTGATGCCATTCTCACTGTTATACACAGGCAAATATGAGTTTAGATATATTCAGACATATGTCACAGACAGAGCTTAAGGAAGACTCATGTCTAAAATTCCCAAAAGCTCAGCCCAAAACTGTACAAAGGCAAATTCATAGCTCATACAAATAAGAAATAGATTTATGTCTGCTACACATTAAACCTATCACCAATGTTCAACTTGCCCCAGCTTGCCCAGCAGTTGAATTTTGAAGTAAATAATCAAGTTTTGTCTTGAGTTTCTGCAAATCTCACTGTACAGCTAGCTTCCCCACCTTTTCTTCTGGAGCATTCAGCTGTATAGAGAAACATCCCACAGAGACTGAGCATAACTACACCTGTCACAGTCCACTGGGTTATCTATATCCCTGACACCATTCTTTCTTTTACAGATTGCTATTTACCTCCTATCATTCTTGACCTCTCCTCCCTCCTCTACTAGATTCACTTGGGTTTGCTGTAAAATTCATTACAAAAATAATCTCGTGTACAGCTGTATCTTTAATAGTGCAATTCTGAACTGGCATAGTACAGAATTCTCAAAGTCATTTAACATGAGCAATGCCAAGGTGTATTAAGCTAAATAAAAAATGAAAAACACAGCATCAGATTTTCCCTTTTCAACCATAGAATAAGACAGTCAAGGTCAAGTAACTAAGAAAAGCAAGTAACTTTGGCTAGTTGTCAATTTTGTATTGTTTAATAAGACCAATGATATAATGGTAATGGAAATAATGATATTTTGAGGAAAACTTGAATTTACCAGAACACACAAGCACATAGAAGGAGATGTCACTTAGTCATAAAGAATAATTCCCCAAATTTACTAGCACTATCTATATAAGTGTTCAGATTAGCATTCACTGGATAGCACTCCTTTGACTAGCTGCAATGCCTCACAGTTTCTATTTTGTATGTAACACAATTGGGGCAATACATATGGCTGCTGAAGGGGTACTAGATAGGGACGAGGTCCTGGCTCTGTATCAGGTTTGCACATCAACACTTGTTTTCATTGCAGCAGTGTTTTCAGAATACACTGAAATTAAGGTTCATTAATCAGTCTAAAAACCTAGGAAAATTGTACATCTCTGTCTTGATATTTGTGTCTGGTTATGTGCAAAAGCTGTGGGACATCCTCCTGACATGAGACTGAAGGTGCAGTCAAGAGTGGAAGGGTAATGGGATCTGCAAGACATGGAACCACTGGTAAAACATGGGTTGATCCCATGTCGGTGTAGATAATCTTCTAAAACTAGCTGACTTGAATTTGTGGCTGCAGTTCTCCATGGTGTGTGTGGGAAGGGCATTTTGCAGTGAAAGTGAGTCAATACACTGGGGGTGAAACAGGAAACACAGGAGGGAGATAAAAGGAATTTGGGCTCTTAGCAGAGGTGGGGGCCAGGTGAACTGGGTTTTCACCTTCCAAGCTGCTCTGGGAAGCTGTCTGGTGCAGTTCAGCTCAGTGATGTCAGAGATTGTATGAGCACAGATAGCCAAAAACCTGCCTGGTCTTCATCCTGGGAAAAATTCATTCACAAATAACTCTGTTAATTAAGTTAAACTGCAGACAATACAAAAAGTCAAAAATTCTGTATGATTAATCACCTCTGGGAATTCTTCTGATTAAGGAACACAAGTCCCTCTTGTTTTATTCTGTTATTCATTAGAAAGAACGCATATAAATAACAGCCTGTTATTTTGTTGAATTTTTAATTCCTTTAGAATGACCATGGCTTTTCCTAATATCTCAGTTGGGACTAGGTCTTTTACTTTCTTATTTTTCCCATTTGTGCTGTTTTTGGCTGGCATGAAGTTGATTTTCCTCACAGTAGCTGGTATGTGGCTGTGTTTTGGATTTGTGCTTGAAACAGAGTTGATAACACAGGCATGTTTTCCCTATTGCTGGGCAACACTGGCACAGAGTCAGGGCCTTTTAAGCCTCTCAGTGAATAGGAGTTGGAAGGGGTCACAGCCAGGACAGCTGACCCCAAATGACCTAATATATGGGGATAGTCCATGTCATATGAAATCATGCTCAGCATATAAAGCTTGGCAAAGAAGGAATATGAGGGGGAAAATTTGGAGTGATGGTGATTGTCTTCCCAAGTCCCTGTTTCATGTAATGGAGCCTGGAATTGCTGGGGATGGCCTAACACCTATTTGCTCATGGGAAGGGCTGAATGACTTTCTTGTTTCGCTTTGCTTGTGTCCACATCTCTTGCTTTACCTATTAAACTGTCTTAATCTCAACCCATGGGTTTTTTCACTTTTATCCTCCCAATGCTCTCTCCCATTCCAACAGGAGAGAGTGAGTGAATGACTGTGTGGGACTTAGTGTTTGCTGAGGTTAAACCATGACACCATAAGTAATAACAATAACAATAATTAACCAAATTATTTCAATATTTTCATCTCTAAATCTTTAAGAGGTAGACTCTGTCACTTTATACCACAGGTGATTTACTATCATTAATTAATCGAATTATCCACAAGTTGGCCATAAAGTACCTCTTTAGATGAACTGCCCTGAGGCAGAAGTCCCAAGGTGCCAGCAGTGGCAAAATTCTGAGTAAGGCACCACAGAAAATGTTGACTTCTCTGGACCCATAAAGGAAGGAGGACAAACAAGACAGAAATTCATGTCTATTTGTTCTTAAAAAGAAAAAGAACTATAGTTGACTTTCATTACTTACATGTCTTCCTTTCCTGCCAAACCAGTGCAATTCCTCATATTTCAAATTCAATATAAAGCAGACAGCCCTACTGTGCTGCCTTAGTAGCCAGCAATAAACTTCTAGCAGCTGTTATCTCTTTGCACTAGACCGAAAAATACATGAGGGCACCAGAAAAAAAGAAAGACCCCACAGACTCCCAACAGACATAATTTTCTAACATCTTAATTCATTTTTCACTGTCTTTCATTAAGCAGTAAATGGGAAGTTTGGAAGTAACCACTCTGACAGCAAGAAATCTGAAAGAGGAAAGTTTCCTAAGCATTAAATTGCCACAGCATGGTAGAGATGCCTTACTAGGCATATGATTCTTAAACCTTTTTCCTTCTTTCTCACACACAAAAAAATTTGCATCGTTAGAGAACACCGCACCATACTAATCATGTAATTTGGCAGTTTGCATAGTTATTTTCATATGCAAAGGAAGGAAATATATTCTACAGTAAAAAAGAGGATGTCTTTGTTCGGTGTCTGATTAAGCAAGGGCTGTGAAAGAATGGAATAGAAGTATTACAGGTTTCTAATGTTGGGATTAAAATTATAAGTCATTGTGAGCACATAGATATTAATAACTAAATATGATTAATAACTATGATTATTAAATAGATATATTTTTAGATATCTATTCAATAATCATAGTTATTAATAATATTTAGAATAATTAATGTAATTTTCATTTTATTTTACCAATAACTTCATGATGGAAGATAAAAATGACAAGGAATTCTTAACTTGAAGGTGAAAAGTGTTAAAAAAGTATCAAAGAAACATTTCCTCTTTTTCATCTTCATTTTCAGACAGATTAAGTTTTTGTTCTGCCTGTCCACTGGTGTTTTTCTTCTTTGTCCTTCTTTCTGACTCTTTGAAAAGATGTTTAAAATGTTCTGTTTGATGCTCTTCATTTATAAATGTAAAATAAAATTTTGTGTGGGTGCATTTTGAAGTCAAATCTGTTTATCACTGCAAAGACTTTCTAGTAAAGTTCAGTGAATAAATAAACAACAAGCACTATCTAAATACCATGTTTCCCAGAAAGTATGGAAGAGCTTTAAAGATGCAAGGTGCATCTATATCAGTGGCCTTCTCTCCGAATGTTATCAAGTTTCTCAGATGAAAAACAACCACTGTCAAGCCAGTAAAAGCCCCCAAATTATTATTCCACTTGAAATTTTGTCACCCAAGAATTTAAATAGAAGTTGTAACAATATTTTTTAGTCTGATACCAGGAAAAATGTTCTGTGTGTCGAACCAAAGAGGCTAAAAGATGCTCTGTTCCAATATATCCTGCAGCCATCCTGATTATGAAATGGGGTTTAGAGACTGACTTCCATAATAAAAGTGTTTCACAATTGTTGTCATAATACTAAAAATTAAAAATAGTGACCAATCATTAATGCACACTATCTAGAAAACCTTTAAAATTATGGTTAATTTTTAAGTGGATGCAAAAGGCTTTAAAAAAATGTTAATAAAGTTAAGGGAAAAAGTCATAACTTGCATAAGACTATTAGCAAGTAAAACCACAAGAAACATCAATAAAAAGTACAACTTAAAATAATGCAGCAGAGAAGAATAACCAGCTTCATATGTAAAAAACCCCAAGCATTTTGATGTTGTATTTTAGATCACAGGCAAAGTTATTGCCATTTGGACTTTGCATGCCTAATAATAGTGAAATTAGATAATTATCTAGCTGAGAAATAGGCAAGTTTTCAAATGTCCAGATGGTTCCACCACCCACCTCATTTAGCAATGCTTCCTTTATTCACAGTGCTCTAACATGCTGCCCATTTCCTCAATTTGTACCCATTAACTGACAAGAAAAGGGCTGAGCTCAGAAATCAACAGGCTCTGACAGGAAACCAATTCCCAGAGGCCCTCTTAGAAGAAGTAGGATTTTAACTGATGTTGCCCAGGAGACAGCTGTAGCAACTACGTCCGTATTTAAAGTAATATTAGTGAAGCAGGCAAAAGGATTTACAGTACAAAGATCTCTTACTATTCTTGATAAGCTGCATGGAATGATCTTTAGCCCACAGGAAGTCGAGTGTGGGCTCAGGATAAGAACCCTAACATAACTTATTTCCCACTCACTACTGAATAAAACTTCCATGTTTCATCACTAAGTGATCCAGCTACAAAATGTGATTTGGCAGATGTAAGGGGCAAGGTCAGATTTATGGTGGAAGGCATCTTCATGGCTGTGCAAACATCTGAGAGTTCCCCAGTTCTGGAAGTTCTGAGTATGAGTGGCAGCTTCACCACAGCCGCAGATGTGTTTCAGGCAAGGGCTTGATTTGCCATGAGCTACATTTGTAGGATATGCAGCCTCCTGATAGGAGTGGCACACTTGGCCCTAAAGGCAGGAAAGGCAGGAATACCTGACAGATGTCATCTTCCAAAATATCAAGATATGTTACTGTCTAATTAATTTTATGTTTGTGGTCATTACATAATAGTGGATGCACCACATTTGGTCTGTGTTTTCTCTAGGACTTCTCTTATTAACCTGCTGATTCCAAAAGATATATTAAAACGTTGTTGCTGTAACTGTCTTTAAAAGTTCATTATGGCAGAATGGCAAAGAGGTCACTTCATTTAATTTTTCATCTGTGAACAACAAAGAATAAATAAAATGTTTGCTGTTTTGTTTTGCAACACTAAAAGCAGTCAGCAAATAATGAAAGCTTCATTTCAAGGTCTTTAGCAGTAACTGCCGGGAGAGAAATGTAATTCACCTGACACTGAACAAAGCTGAGATGCTGTGACAACTGTGTCTGTTACACAGCCTGGGAAACATATTAGTTAATTATCTGTAGGCATAATGACTCCCTGACAAAACCCAAATTGAAATGGAGTTGCTACTGAGAGTATATATTAGTAAAGGTAAATTGCCAACCAGGCCTTTTATAATTATCCTTAAATCTTTCATTTTAATCTAAGACATGGAGTGAAGGTTAAAAGAAGGCCATGCATGTTGTGAGGCAGAAATCCAGTGCGGGGACCAAAACCACCTTACTTCAACACTGTTGAGGATGCCACAGATTACCAAAGAAATAGATTTTTGCATTGAAATCTAGTCCCCACACAGCATCAGATAGCAAAAAATTCATTTTGCTTATAAGTGGATGTGTCAAACTATCAAACTTTTCTAATACAACATAAATAGGGGACACTCTGGAACTGACAGTATATCAGTCAGCTGCAAATGATCAAATCTTTAATAACTACAAAAATAAAATCTTAATCTAAAATCTTTAATAACAAATACTCTAAAATCTCTTAAGAAAAAAAAGTTACATTGGGCACCCTTTAGAGAAGAAAGATACATCTCTGAAGAAGAAGAAAAGAAAGGGGAAGACTACAGAAAGATTAAAATTTAGAAGCCTTAATAGTATCAGAGGAAGTTGATCTGACCTGCAAAATACAGTCAGTGCAGAGTACTGAGCTGATGGATGTTTTCACTTACTTCTACCTTCTGCTACAAATTTAGGAAGTAAGAGTATATATGCAATAGCCTTAAACTGAAAAGGAATACAAATGAGACAAATCCATAGATCAACCCTCAAAAGGGAAAGAGAAAAGTGTTTGAGACACTCTAATTTATCTGCTTATATTATCAGTTATCTGTTTATAAATAGTAGTGTATAAATACTGTCATCCTTTTTGTCCTTCAGCTATGTCGATTATTCCAGGTAAGGGAAATATGAGGACTCATAAATTCAGTTCAAAGACAACAACATTTTTCTTTGGTTGGCTTAATAAATGACTGCTTTTAAAATATTTTTAAAATATTTGAAAGGAATCTTTTGAAATATATACACATATATACTTCTTCAAGAATTACATGCTTATTCCTTAATTACAACATATACATTAAGAAATGCCACTTCTTCTGAGTATGAAAAAGCTTGAAAAAAGTTTTACAGTTTTCTCTCACTCATTTCAGACTAAATATCTTCCAAAAAAGTCAAAAGACTAAAGAGGCAAACAAAACCTGCCCATTACTTGTATTTTTTCCTTTTTGAACAGAATGGACAAGGGATCACAGTCAAGGTTTTGGATTATTACAATTTGCAATATTGTAATTTCCCAAAGGATTTCAACAGCAGACTTCTCAGATTCCTTTAATTCTTTCCTTCATTTGCTGGAAATTTATTCAGGGAAGTGAAACTTAATTTATTTTCCTAACAAATAGTTGACAAGGCAATGATACATTTCCATTCCCTGAGTCCTCAGTTACCAAATCCACTCCCCTTATCCTACCCAGCTATGATGGCAACAGTATTTTTCCTTTGTAATGGTGAAACATCAGAATGGAAGAAGGACAGAAGGAGATACGATATGTTTGCCATGGTAAATATTGTCTAACATTAAAGTGTATCTATTGGAAGTCTTTGTGCATTTCTGGTGAAAAACTATAATAAACTTTAATCTCTATGATTTCCTGTATCTCCTTGACTCAGTAATATTAATACTAGAGTGGCCAGGGCTCAGCAGCAAGCTCCTTTGACACAGCAAATACAAACTGCTGTTGTTGTTTAGCAGCACTGTTTCACCTAACTATGCTAAGGAAATACACTCCTTTCTCCTTTTCTTTAGATTCAAAATTTGCCATCTAAAGTAAAGGAGAATGTCCATCCATTAAAATAGCTATTAATTTCATTTTAGTTGATAGGTTCTTTGGAAAATAATCCTCTGGTAGGCTGTCCAATAGCATCTTTCTCTCATCATGTAATTTCTGATTTTCAGCTACTAGGTCCTTTGTTTAATATAAAGCTAATATCAGAAAATCATGCCTGTATGACAATGCAATTCATTTTTTTACCCTTGAGGCTAACCTACACATAAATTTTGCACCAGTTTAATTTTCCTGTGAGGAGGCTGCTTTTACCAAATTAATTAAGCCAATAAAACTTCAGTTTTGATTTTAAGAAGCCAATGTTGTGTTTTCTGTTGCAACACAAAATGTATTTCCATTTATTATCAAAACAAGCTGTCCTGATTTAGGCATATGGTTTTTTTGTGTTGCATTAATAATTTAATCATAATGCTTTTTACACTCTACAAGACATGAACAATATATATGTAGCTACTAGGATAACTACAATTATTGTGTAAAAAAAACCCTGAAAAACACAGATTTCAGGGAAATGAAGACATGCTAGTGCAAATAAAGGCAACCAGACATAGGTAAATAAGACTTTGTTATGTAATGGAATAACTATAGATCACTTATTTCACCTAAAAACAAGTTAAAACAAACAAACAAATGAGCTGTATTTAAAAGTTTGGTGTAAAAGGGGTTTCTGAGTCTGTATCTACCTCACACAACCCACATACTTCCTGGGATATCCTCTCGAGGTGAATCCTGATTTTCTCGCGGAGAAACATCCTCACAAGTGTGTCTCTTGCCAAGTGTTCCTCCAAAAAGGACTGCAGTGAGCTTTCAGAGGTATCTGGCTCTAAAATGCACTGTAGCCTACTCCAGCATGTAAATAGAGATAGCCTCAAAGGGTTATAAAGATTTGGAAATAATGTGTGTGTGTGTCTGATTCTTGGCATTCTTGTGCATATGGCTTTAAAACAAAAAAGTTTTCTATAATGTACAAAACTAATAGCATCTATCCACTTATCAGTTCATACATTCAAGCACACATTCATTTATTCATGACTAAATCAATAACCACATTTCCACTTCCACCCAAGCTGAAGAGCTCTTTGTTCACATCTTGAAGGAGAAATTCAAGGACAACAGGTTAATACAGTTAGAAGGGAGGACAGAGAAGGGCTGATCTAGCTAA
The DNA here is from genome assembly GCA_013398995.1 of Alaudala cheleensis. Taxonomy (NCBI): domain Eukaryota; kingdom Metazoa; phylum Chordata; class Aves; order Passeriformes; family Alaudidae; genus Alaudala; species Alaudala cheleensis. Next base: position 128,933 of record VWYE01024490.1, on the reverse strand, counting down.
TGCTTTGCTACACAGAAAAGTATTGGAGTGATTTCTGAGTAAATCACTGACACTAAAAAACTATATGGCTTTATATCCACAACAAGTCAAGGAAAAGCTGTTCCATTATTTTCTTTCCCACTTCACTTTCTCTTAAAGGACAAATGTGGCTAAACCACATTTTACCTTTACATATAAAGGGTTTATTTTCCTTTATTGTTCATGAAAACAGTGTTATTCTTAAGCTTTTCATACTTGAGAAGCTTCACTGTAGAGAAATTGAACAAGCATAGAGATGCATTTTTTTAAAATGCAGCTAATTATGACAGAGAGTTACAGAGAACTGCAGATTGGGATTTAGACAACAGTGAAGTATGGTCTTCACTTTTCAAACACATTATCTTTACATTTCTTAACATTTTCCAAATAACAAGAGAAATATCTAATATACTATTAACAAGTATACAATGTAAAGGACATATTTCAGTATAACACACAAAATTCTTACAGCCCAATTCAGGTCACTTTTAATGGATGTCCAGCTAACACACCCTGTCAAAGTACTGCACAACCTCTTTAAATGGAAACCTGTGCTAAGACATTCAATATAAAGGGCACTGCACTGTTAAACTTTCATGGAATCTGCTATATTTTCTTTCTCAGGTGAAAAAAGTTAGACCATATTTAAGAATCAATACTATCATACAAGTAAATATTTTCTTGCAAAATTTGAAGCTATCACAAATAAGCAGGAAAAAAAAAGTTATGAGCCAACATCACAACACTACATCATAAGGAAATTTTGGAGTATGAAAGGAGTTATAAGCTGGTTCAGTATTCAGGACCATGTATTTAGGAACGCATCCTGTACTAAGGCAAAGTGAAGGACCTAGCTGTTGGCTTCATTTAACAACACAGAACAATCCTGAATACAAGTTAAATTCATAAACTGCTGCTGAAAACTTGACAAGGAATTTTTTCTGCCAGCAAATGGTTAAATTTGTGTAGAGGATTGCAGCAGAGGGAGACCTGGCTAGTTACTGTGCCAGTCAATACATACTTTGGCACTAATAATAAAAGATGTTTTAAGTAGCAGTACACTCATGATGATGATGTTGAGTGTACTTCTTCAATGATGAAGTTCTCAGAGCTTAACTAAGCAATTTAACCTAGGAGAGACTATACACATAGAGAATGTCTGGCAAACCTAGTAATGTCCTGATTAGGGGACTGCACTACTGCTCAGGGAACTGCAAAACAAAACAGCTTGTGGATTTTAAAAGTAGCCCCTCACAGCAGTGAAAATGTGCACTTCTTATTCCCTGCCTGGGAAAGAAGCTCCTTCTCAAACAGGCAGAAAAAACCCACAGAACTCAGAAAATTCCTAGCTTTTTTTTTTTTTTTTTTGGTCTTTTTCTTTAGTAAACAAACAACAAAAGAGAAGACCCTGGAGGCTTGTCTGGGCTCGTTTTCCATCAGTTCACTAAGCCTGATCTGGTGTGAACACAAAGAGCTCCTGGGCTGTTCAGCTTTGCCTAGCCTGTCTTTGTTAGCCATCTCTTGACAAGCACTGTATTTGAGGTTTGTGGCATGTAGCCTGTTAAGAACAATTCATGTTAAATCAGCCCATCACATTAAATGCTAGCCTCCCACATGAAAAAAAAAAAAAGACTTGACAGTAAAAGTTGGCCTCTCAGAAACCACAGCAAGTTCTAGCACATCTCCAATTTCTGTGTTAGCATTTCATTAGAATGTGGACTGATGCAATGGCATGAATGAGAGAAACTGAGGAGAAAAACCCAGCCTTCAAATCAGAGCATTCCCTTTTTTTTTTTGCAATTTCAGCACCCTCAGCTCAGCTCTAAAGACTTTGAAATGCTGTTTAGTCTTAGTTCCTTTCCTGTATTAAAGCACTTGGGCACTCCTGGGAAAATTATTTGAAAAGTTAAACTTTATCTCTAAATTTTCAAAATAAATATTTGAGAAGTTATATTTTAATTAAGATGCATTCAGAGTTTCTGCCTTTTAACAAAAGGCAGAAAACATCTGTTTTCATTTCACCTTCTGTCAATAAATATATCTGACTTTGTTCAGATCATACCAAATACATTAAAAAATAAGCTTTTTACAATGAAGGAGATGAAGCAGGTTGCCCAGAGAGATGGTGGATAATCCCTGGAAACGTGCAAGGTCAGGATGGATGGGGCTCTGAGCAACCTGACCTAGTTGAAGATGCAGATATCCCTGTTAATTACAGAGGGTGGTCTAGATGACTTTTAAAGGTCACTTCCAACATGACCTATTATATGAGTCTATGATACTATATTTTTATATATATACTATATATAATATTGGAAAAGATACATTTTATATTATGCAAAATCACATACCAGATGTTTTAAAAATGAATGTTTGAACTATTAAAAAAGAATTAAAATTTTCCTTATTATTTCATTGTGATCTTTATATATATGAACACTGTACTAAATATTTCATTTCAAGCAATTATTTAAAGTCTGAAAACTTCTGTCAAAAATTACTTGAATACTCTATTTATGACAGGAAGTGTGAGTTTTGGATAAAAATTACCGAGCCATTTGGATCTCTAACCCATCTTTACAAGAAACTTTCTCCATAAAAAAAACAACATTGCTATCTGTGTTTCATTAATGGGCGCATGGTGGCATCCTGTGTAAAAGATATTTCAACTTAAAAAGATTATTAATCTAGAGTAGCTGAGAGAAAAAAACAAAAAAAATACAAAAACAAAAAAAACAACAAGAGACATGACACTAAAAAAANAAAAAAAAAAACAACAAGACAAGAGGAATGACCCTAAAAGACACCTATCATGCAAAAGATCCAAAGAATTCCTTCCAGAGGCCATTATTATGAAGGCTGATGAAGAATCAAACCCATAATTTGCAAACTGTGTTTTCTGGGAACCCAAATTTCTGAGGTTGGGCAGACCTAAGCACAACAAATCCATTTTATCTGTGGTCTTTAGTCAATTTGGTATAATTCATTTATTAATCCCTCAAATTTTATAAAAGTCTGTGAAATTATTTTTCCTAACTGCATTTCACCACTTGACCTCTGCCTTCACAGAGTTTTCTAGCAATGTTTTTATTATTTGATCTTGCACGAGGATTTACAATGAGATTTTAATTACACTAGTGTCCTGTGCTCACTCGTGGTATCTGAATGACTTGCACTTATTTTTAATAAACCAGGAAAGAATTTCCAATCCACAGATTTTCACCTGAAATGCTGAGCCAACTGCCTTTGTTGCGGTACATTGCTCTGTGTTGCCTTAAAGTGAGAAAAATGTATGGTCTTGGAAACCAGATCCTCAAGACTCAAAATCTTAGTTTAAGAAAAAGGTGAGTTTTTTCTGGCTGGAAAGGAACGGTGGGTGATAATTTTATATGCCTGCTAAATCAATCCTTACATTTCCAATTGAACAAATATTTTAGAAGTACAGAAGTACTGAAAATTGCTTCAATGTCTGATGGCTCATCTGCACAAGTGCAAGTATCTGTGGGGTCAGAGATTATTCTGGGTCTGATTCAACAAAATATTTATGTTAGTGACTTTTAAAAGTCATTATTTTTCTTTTGTGAAGGAAGTTATCTAATACAAGATTAATGACATCACTACAAATATTTTCTTAAATTTATTTTTCCTGGTTATTTATAACCAACAGAAATTAGTTACATGTTGTTGATTTTTCAATGGCATCTTATCTAAGGTCAGTAGAATTTCTCCCAGTATCCAAAAACTGTTTTTTTTTTCTAGTTATCATTCAGTTCCTCCCAGCAACAAACTCTAGTTTGGAAGGACAGCACAATGGTGAAAGTCCTAATTTAAAACCTGGTGAAAAATAGAATCAATTCCTGTCTGCAAGACTAGCACGTCAACATAACTAATTCTGGGTTTTTTTGGGGTTTTTATTTTCTTACTTCCATACTATATTAAATTCTGTCTGGGAACTTCTTATTCTTTCATTGTTTCTTATGCCACTCTAAATGTCTTTTCAAATCTTAAAATAAATAAGTTTCAAGGTTTCTTGAACTTTGATATCGCCACTGCTTCCCCAGAATTACATTACAAACAGTGCACAGGTACACTCAGTACAAAACTTCTTCAAATACAGGAAACATTTAGACATGAAGAAGTGCCTTCCTCATAGGGCTGACAATGGCTTGAATTACCTGCACTGTTTAATGACTGGTAAATAGCACTGTTTGGTAACATAAACCAGTTTACAACAGGTATTCTGTAATTATAATTTTAAAGTATGTATAGATATAGATATACTCAAAATACAAGTATATATATACTTAAAATGTAAGAATATATAGTGTTATAAACATAACTAGCCAGGTTTTTATTAGAGAAAAATTTGCTACCCTTTTCTAGGCTCATTTGGCTGTTCCACTCATCCACACCATAATAATAAGGCAGTAAGCAATACCTCCATGTATTAATCAGAATCCCTAATGTGAAAAAAGTAAAATGACTATGAATTGCAATAGGAAAGGAAAACAATGCAGCATTTCTCACCAAGATTAAAGCATACAGGTGAATTGACAGAATGACTGTGTGATTGTGGCAAAGCTGTTCAAGCTTCCAAAAATCTGTTGAGGTTAAGTCTTATGTTCTTTTAGCTAACATAATATATTGAAATATCCTCTGATGCTGGCAGATTGGAAGACTTTTATTTTCCCTCCTTCTGGCACGTGACCTGAACACACGTCCTCTGTCCATTTCTTCTGTACAAAATAAATTAGCAAGATCTCTGAAGCATTGCTGATACTTGGCACTCTGCAACAAATACTGTAAGCACATTCTCTTGTTCACAGCTTCAACCTTGAGAGGAACATTGGATTTAGAACTTACCTCTTCAGCAGCATGTGGCAACTGAATCACACAGATGTGAAAGTGTCACAAGGTTACTGTCGTCCAGTCCTATCTCAGCTAATATGAGGAAATAGCAGTAATTAACGTCTATATTTGTGTTTCTCCTATTTTTTAATTCATATTTTTGCTTTCTGGGTTTGATTTTTCCTTCCCCTTTTCTGATTCTATCTGAGGAGGAAGGCGCCCTGTGCATCTAAGGAGCACTTTCTTTTAAATAGGCCTGACTCCTGTCAAGTCTATATAATTCCTCATTAATAACAATGGTGTCATTTAAGTTGTAAAAATTCAGTTTTCTCTGTATGATAGCTGTCCATTTATTCATAAGACCTCTGTTTGACTGAATGAAAAACTGTACTTAATGATATTCCATTATGAGCCCTGTGACAGGTGCAATACTTTTTCATGCCACTTCCTATTGACTTCGCAGCAAAATATAGATATGCAGCACAGAAGTGAAGGCACCTAAACCTTCATTTCAGAGCAGAATTTTCTGTCTGACAGATAGGTGTGGCAATTCCCCAATACCAAACACAATAAACCCATCCTAAGGCTCGTCATATCATTGCAACAGATTAAATGTATTGTCAGTCTGATTCTGTCAATTACTTCCGGCATAGATTTTCCAAGTGAAATGAACATAGAAAAAAATTTAAAGTATACATTTGCTTAAGGAATCCACATAAAAACCACAAACATTCTAATGAGTTATGAAATCTACTTTTAATCACCAAGGTATTGGTTTTCTCACATGTCAAAAAGCATTTTTACATGCTTTACATCTCTGCAGAAAAATTTAGATGTCAACTGTCTGTCAGAATTTCTGTTCCTGTGGATTCCTACTTTTTTTTTCTACTTTTATTTCTAGAAAAATCAAGGCATTAATTATGCTACATATTTCTGGCATGTCCTTTGTTACAGCTTGAAATTCTAATTAATGATCAGATACACTTAACAGAAATGCATACCAGTATGTGGAGTATGTACAGTATATTGTATAACATCTATTGCCTACATATGCATGATGATTCCCTTAGTAATATTTAACTCAGTTTCTTAGGCAGTTTCTTTAGTATTTAAAGATAATCATAAAACAAAATTCTGTCTTCTAGTGTGTGTGTGTGTATGTTATGCTGTCCAAACTAGTAGACTGACAGCTGATGTTATTATCAACAGTGTATTATCAATACTTTTTCATGTAACAAAAGACTTTTCAAATACATAGCAACCAAATAAGGTTAATTTTTATTCTATCTGTAAAAGATATTCAAAACCCAACAATTGTCTATTATTCATTTCTAACATAGAAGATTTTGAATTTAATTTTTCAATTATTTTTTCCTAATACAGAGAAAAGTGAAAAATAGTAGCAGAACAGAAAGTTTCTCCCTACATCTGCCAAAGTAGGTAAAAACCAGTATTCAGATAATTTCATTTGTTCCATAATCTTTTCTTATTTTCTACATTCTCTATTCCTGTGAAAGGCTAATATTTTTCAACTCTATCATTCTATACCAACAAAACATTGTAATTTCCCATATTTCCCTCTCCCCTCACCCCCCATCCAATCCATATTAATTTTGAAAAGACTGTGTGAAATTCACCCATCTGCTACTTCTATTTAATTTGTATGCTGCTGATTTTACATAGTGGTTGCTGATATTCATGTGAGAAACAAAGACAGGGGCTGGAAGCCTGAATTTATCTATCTGCCAACGAGCTGTCTTTAAAGTCATTATTTTATAGATTGTAACAGAGAAAGAGAGAGATATAAAGTATTCCAAACAGGATCCTGTACCTCTGTTAAAAGAGATTTTTTTTTTTTAATGTATCTCACACACAATTAAAAATGCCATTTGGGATGTATAAATCAGTCTAAGTGCACACACACACATATATGTTTATAGTGTGTGTTTATGTGCACAGATATTTGTTGTCTCTTTCTTTAAGATTCATTTTGGTCTGGCTACCAATTTGACATTGTAGTTCTCCAACTGGTACAACTCACATGCACTTAATTGCACATTTTTCTCTCTGTAGCCAGAGAAATTAAGACATCTAAATGCTAATCTAATTCAGATTAAATTAGAAGAAACAAGGACAACAAAATAATCCATTAGACTTAATCTGGGGAATCCAGCTCATTTGTTTCTGCTATCAGTAACAGTGATTCATACATCCAAATAAAAAGTTATTTGTTGATAAAACAAAAATGAATAGAGAATGTAACAGAGTTCTGTAGCTTCTTTGGTCCTGAAAGACTTCATGGTGCTGATTTCAACATTACAAAATTTTTCTACCTAACTAAATATTCTCCTGTTTCCCGAGGCTGAATTTTTGCATGGCGCCTTGCATAAGTAAAGCAGTGATTTAAAAGAAAAATACATGTGAGGGTTGTGAACATTTTGGTGGACTTAAAGTTTAAGTTTTATAATTTGAAACCAAAGCAACTCAGTTAAAGCATTCTGCGTGACCAATGTGATAGCTAACAAGTATTTCTGACTAAGAAACAAGTTTGCACTGTGCAGACCTACTCACCATTATAGAAGGACTTTCAAGGAACATTTAATAGCATTCTTCTCCTAGTTTAGCTATATAACAACTATATCATGTTTTGTGAAACTTCTTATGGGTTTACTTTTGCTCCTTGTTTATATTGATTGTTACCACAGTTTTGCTCCACATCCTCAGTATACCTAATTTTCAAAAGAATTTGTTTTTCATTCAACCAATATTTGAAAATAATTCTGTTTTTCTGTAATTTCTATGCTGAAGATTATCATCTTGAAATGTAGAATTGAATTAAAACTCTGAATTCTAAAGGTTAAAACAGTTTATGTATGCAAATATATTCACCTGGTCCATTACTTAGAAATCACTCAGAGACTGTACTCACAATCTGGGATTTTTCAGGTTATGGAGCAATTTTCTGTCAACAGACTGACTTGAAAAATGATTTAATAGCATTTCACAATGACTGTTTCAAACAACTTTATTGCCTCTTTTTGGATGACAATACAGATTATAACAAATATGACAACCTGAAGTTCCTTTTCTATTTGTTCTACTGAATGTTCAAATTCATGTCTGAGTTAATGAAGTCCTCATAAATACTGCTATTTTTCAATTTTTGTGTTCTTCACAATCATTTGTTCATCCCTTAGAAAATGCATTTCCCTTGTGTGTGTTTGTCAATTGTTTTTACAGCTATGTGACATTACACACAAGAAGATAATGACATCTGTGTATTTTAGCTGCTGCTTGGAATCATTTTGAAGCTAGAAAAGAGGTCTACACTTGATCAGCCACTCAAGCAATAAAGTATTCCATTGAAATGAACTTGGGATTTAGGAAATGGTGACAGGTCTACCACACCAAAATTCCAACCAGGCAGAAACAAGGAGTAAGAGAGAAGAAACAATTCAGATTGCCAAGGCTCCCTCCAAAGAAGACTTCTCTGTGACAGAGCTTCCTTCTGTTCAGCATGCTCCCTGCAGCCTGCCCATAGGTGAGGGCCTGTTGAGGCTGTTTTAGTCGCTAAGGACACAAGGCTAATCCTGACCTGCTTGGGAAGGACAGGAAGCTGCCAGCCATGCTTACAGGCACCTCGGGAGCAGCAGTGCACAGCTGCTGTAACCCTGTGACCCTGGGCAGTGGCTCCAAGGCACAATAACCACCAGTGACTGCTGGCCTTACTTTGTTTGTAGCATCTCACCCGTGGCAGACATGTGCTGAATCATGTGAAGACAACTGAGTCATCTCAAAAGATTTTTGAGACTTCCTCCCTCAGTTTGGCAGGAAGATTCTTTATGATAACATGACTTCTTCAATTCTCCCTTATTTCATTTTTTAAAGGAAAATAGCAGTCATACAAAAGTGTTCCCAAGTCACTACACTGCTGTCATAGAAGGGCAGCATCTGAAGTAAAAAAAAAAAAAATCAAACTTTAAAAATCTTTTCTTCCCTTTCAACTAGCTTTGTAACTGCTCTTCTCTTGAACAGAAGTGAATTTATGAAATACATCACTGATATGAGTTAAATTGCACAAGAGTAATTTTTTTTCCCAGGATCTCTCAAAATTAATTAAGCATTAGTCTTAACAATACTCAAATCAAACTTCTGCATCTACCCAATATGTAGCAATTATTTCTCTAATTTATCTCTGATACAGAATCACAAAATCAATTAGGCTGGAAAAAACCTCTGAGTTCATCAAGTCCAAGCTTTGACTGAACAGATGAAAAAGGATTTAAGAATTGGACTGTCAGCAAAAATGTTTGGTAAAACATTTCTTCCATTTTTGAAATTAAGAAATATTAAAGATTTCCATGTATAATGCATTACACAGAATTAGACATTCCCACCTAATTAAGGATCTTACTAGAGAAGTAATTTTTTTAAATTATTACAATATCAATCAGATTTTTAACTTCTATTTGCAGAAATATACTATCGATTAGAAATGTGTGTTGTGAATTTATTTACTGCAAAAAAATTAGCCAAGAATGGAAACTAGATTATAAATTTAAAAATTATCTGAATGGTGAGTTATCATTTTTACTTAGACTATGAAATCCTGCTCAAAATTCATGTCATCTGTCCTTTTTTTTTTAAGTTTCCCTACTCTTTTGAACTAGAGAGAAATTGTTTTGCATTTGTTGTAATTGAATACCAAGCTTTCAGACAACTGATGCTAATTTTGGCATTTGCAACCCATCCTCAAATACTTTCTGCTGCATTTATGATATATAAATAGTGATTGCAAGGCTAGTCTCAGCTGTAGCCTGAAGTGTGACTGTCTCTTACTCTCAGCTCGGAGGTAATATGGGAATTGCTTGCAGCAAAGCTGCTGCACTGTGGCCTGTGCCACAGACTTCCACATACCCTGAGCCTGATATTTGAGAACTGCAGGCTGCACTGAGCCGTTTCTCCAGCCACAGTGCGCCAGTGAAGAAGAACTGAAGGGCAGATGAAATCTGAGTCTTGACCTGAAGGGATGTTCTTGATTTAGCCATAGGTTGAGATATCATTATTTCAGACTGTGGTTTGGGGGAACTACAGGATTCTCTGGATAGCACCAACCACATCTGCAGACACAACCCTGGTGAATCTAAGATGCCAGCCTTGAACCTGTCAGTGCTAGAGCTACTACACAACATGTTACTTCTATGGATAGCAAAGTAGTTAAGTCCTCACCAAGACAATGAAATAGCTGTCAGCTCAGCAGACCTTGCCTGACAATCCTTATTGCTCTGTGGAGCCAAGCAGAGCAAAATTAAATACATGTGACAAGTATTTCACTAAAGTTCTTTCTCACACAGTGTACATGCAGTTGATGGGTATGATAGAAGCATGATAAAGAAGAAATGTTGCATATTAAATATTTTTTTATTGACTAATGGCAAATATGGTTTACAGAGTACCAAGAACGCAGTCACTGTGAGGAGTCTAGCCACAGCCTCCGGGATTAAACATCACCTCATACAACACCACCACACAGCACAACACCACCATTCTGTAACTTCTCCTACCAAACTCTTCCTGGCAGCAGAAGTGAAAATGTAGAAGTCAAGCAGCTCATCTCAATTCAAAGCGGATAAATGCAAGTGACAAATCACTTTAAGTGTCAAGTAATCCATGAGTGGGTTACTGCAAGTCCCATGTGCAAAATCCTGCTAGACATTAGAATTAAGGAAGAGAGAGGACAAGTATATGCTACCTGTTTCTTAAATAACTACAGCACATGTCCACATGATTCATGGAGATTTTTCAGGAATATAAAATCAAATCCAGCCTCCTTGATAGTTTAGCTAGCTTATTCCACAATTAATGCAGACTTCAAAGAAATGGCAATCAACCGGGAAATACACTGTCAGCTCTGAGGGATATCACAACCCACGCAGAGACAGAGTTTTGGGATGTGGGGAAAGCTCCTTCCAACCACGGGTGGTATATTTATCCTCTCTATCACCCCTCCCTGTGCACATACTCTATGGGAAGGGATGAAAATCATGGTAAGGAGGCAGGAGAGGAGGGTCCACAAGAATGGGAGGCAGGGCAGGATTATGTCACCTATCTTATTCTCCAAAAGGTAGATGTGGAAGCCTGAATTAATAATTCATCCAGCCTGTACCTGTGTCTTTTCACTGACTCAATGTAATTTGACCTCATGTCTTGTAATTTACTGTGACTGGACAGATGCCATAACTAGTTTCAGAATCTTGGTTAGGTGACATGAGGAATGGAATTTAGAACTGTCAGGTGTCCAGTTATGCCCAGGACATGAGTCACCTTAGGAGATTTAAGGTTTGAGGGACTGATGGGAATGGAGGGTTTCAAAAGAAAGGAAGCTCTGGGAAGGGAGTTCCCACAAGGGAGGAAGGAACTTCTTAAAATCTCACTCCTTCCTTAGCTAAAGATTTGATAGCAAGCAGTTTGTTTTGTAGATGATACCCTGAATATCCTAATTTGTTTGTCTTATTAGTTCTTTTACTGAAATTACTAGTTATCAGAAAAGCTTTTTCACTATAGATCTTGTATAAGAAGAATAATCAAGTTAGATATTTACGAATTTTTTTCTCAGACCAGCTCTCAAACTGATAAAATAGATAAAATACCTTTGCAGCATAATTGGTAGAAAATGTGCCAGCCATAACACAGGAGTATGGATCTGCTACTGATTAATTTGGTTTTACCAGTAACCACATTTGAAACCTACAAATTTTGGTCCACAAAATTCATATTAATCATTAGGTGTCTGGAGTAGTTTGAATGTGTGATGTATCAGTACAGTATTACACAGGATGTGGGGGTGCACAAATAAACATGGATAATCAGAAGAATAGGTTATAAAAGGAAAATATAGCTGTATTTTATTATGCTGCAGAGAATAAATTAAATTAAAATTTAATAGTTTAAGTTGCATGTGTGAAAATATCCTAAAAATTGTTACTTGGGAAGATTAAAAAGCCTTTCCTAAGAGGCTTGATTTAATACTCCTTAACTTTGGCTAATACCTGCACTTGTCCAAAACCAGCAGTAAAGTGACATTTTTCCCATTCTGTCATTTTTTACACCCAGTCTGTATATGATGTATATAAGGTGAGAGGTGAAGTAGAATCGTGTATAGAAAGCACGTAGGCTGATAGTGAAATACTGGGTAAGTTCAAATACATGTGCTGACAGCAGAAGAAAAGCTTAATGTTGATCCATCAGAGGGTTTCCTATAAAGCTCCTTGAACTTCAACTAACAAAAAATAACTTTATCATCCATACCAGACAGGAAACCTTATATCATGGTTCCAGAAACTTAAAGCAGGAATGCAAATGTCACAAGTAGGAAAACAAATACATAGGTAGGATGGTTTACTTTTTAGTTAGGTACTAACTTTAGGTACTAACTGTTAGGTACTAAAATTTAGTTGCTCAGCCTTGTGATATATGAAAATCGTATATGAAGCTATAGAAGAAATAAGATCTGTCCATAAACAATTTAACCATGCATCACTAATATTGACTTGAATGGAGTCAAACTCCGAATCCTGAAAAAAATATGTTTTCTTCTTTTCCTCAGCAACTTCTTTCTTCATCAGTTCTTTCAAGTTCGGCCACTTCTTCTTCCCAGAAAACACAAACATTAAATATATTGCAATTTTCACAATTTTGGACTTTTTGACAATATATGGGAGGATGCATAGGGTTTTGAAATTGTATTATGTAAAAAAAATGGTAAGCTAAACTAGCTTCTCTAAACAATTAGTTTTTGTGTTTCTAGAAATTCTATTTCTGGCTATGCAGTCAGTTATGCAGACTTTTTTTTTTTTTTTAAGTGCATTTTGATGATGGGAAAATGCCCCGTGGGAATTGCAAGTAGAGCAGGGAACAAAGAACAGGAGAGAATATAAATATGAAGGTATTTTCACTTCATGAGAATTAATTATGGGGCCCATGAATAAATATTTGAGTAGCATTGTTAATACAATGCAATAAGAGCTCTCTGGTGGCAAAAGTTATCATTACATTGCATCTCATTTTTTTACAGGCAATAAGGGGGCTTTGACCTGAACAATTCTTACTTCTCATTTCACTTGAAAGTATATTCTTGTAAACAAAGTTTGCCCATATCTTTAACTGTGGGTTGTTTGGGGTTTTTTGTTTGTTTTTTTCTTTTTCCCTACTGTTAAGAATTTTAACTTAATAGATTCTATACTAATAATCTTCTGTATCTGCACTGGCTTCCTAACAGAGCAGTAATTTCTTACCCAAGGCCTGTTTTCACAACATCAGTTCTGAAATTTTTTTATCCATCATATCAGGTGTTCATAATGGCTGAATTTGCTCTTTTGCTATTTAATATCAATTGCAATTTTCATTACCTTTAGTGGAAACATAAAAGACATGTACTAGACAGTGTGAAACAAGCTGCTTCTTAACAGTATGCAGGAAATTGCATGAAAAAGCTCCACTCATTCCTTTCTGACAGAAGCTGACAACACTCCAGCTTTTGTGTTGATGATTTTTACAATGCAGGCAGGGCCTCAACACAAAATTGTATGCACAGTGAGAAACAAATATCAAAATACTCTATAATGCAATTTAATAAAATGCAATGTAAGTACTGGCTCAATGTGCAAGTTGTGAATATACACATTGCTACACCAGCAAATTAGCTGAGAAACAGTCTGCTTGACAGAAGCATCTTACTTCCAAAATTTTACATCCCTGATGCAATAGTTCTCCCAAAGGGATTTTCTAGGTACCTGGTTAGGAAAAAGCTAGACAGCTACTTTTGAACACACTGTAGGAAGATCCTGCCCACACAGTTAATGTGCATAAAACTACAAATAATGCCTTCTTTCAAAGTCATGACGTGAAAATGGGAGATTTCCTCAAATCTTTAGTGTTTCCTTTGTCCATCAGTGCCCCAGGAAAGCCGACAGCCTTGTGCCTGTGACAGTGTCCCTTTGTGGGGACCCCACACAGAGTTGCCTGCTAGAGTGGCAAGCACTTCAGCTTGTTTGACAGCTCATTTATGTTCCATGCAAGGAATACAAGTCACAATGTCACCAACAGAGTTCAGGAGAGCAGGGACCGCAGTCCAAGCTGGTCACTCCGTCCCAAACTCTTCAGGTCACTTGGAGCTGGCCAACACCTAGGAAGAGAGCCAGGCCAAGAGAAGAGGGAGGATTTCCTGCATTAAATCTGTGAATTTACCAGTCAATGTCTCATAGGACACCTCTTCAAGTGCAGAACAACTATATATAAATATATAAAATGGAGACTTCTTCTGGCTGTCTTTCACCCCTTTTGGCACTTTTTTGTGCTAATAGATGGCAAATCTGTTTAAAAAGTACTAGAAAAAAAAGAAATACTAAAAAAAAACCCTACTAGAAACTACATTGAACTGTCTGAATTTTACTGAAGTCCCATCAGTGTAATAAATCAGTTGAAACTTATTGATACATGAGCTGTAAAAATGCAAACAGGTTGAACAACTCTGCACACCAATGGCAGCACATTTGTGTCAAGAAAGCTTTTATGTGCTTAAATATGCCAAATTACTTGCTTGCAAAGTGCTCAGTGTTGAAAGAAAGCCTGTCATGCATGCTCCTGAGGAGATGCAAAACCTCAACAGATGTAGGCTCTGGATGCCTACTTGTGATTAAAATTTCCTTCCAAAATACAGTTTTTGTGTCCTAGAAGCCACAACAGTGTTAGTACGTACAGTTAGAAGCTTCATCAACATTTTTACAATACTGTCAGTGAATTTTCTACATCCAGATTTATTTTTTCCCTAATCCAAAAAAAAATTAAAAATCATCAGACAGAACAATAGTTCTCCCATAAATGTAACTGCAGAAGAGTTCAGATTTTGCCAAATGCAAACCAACTCTATCCTGTCTTGTTGCAACTCTTTAACTTATCCCTTCACACATCTCTCAAGACTTCTCTACCTTTTGTTACCTAAAAGACAACAAAATACAAGTGTGATAAGTAGCAACAAATACACTGCTGTCAGTGAAACATCTGCTTTGGCTGTGGGTTCAAACAAAAAAATATAACAATGAGACTGGCAGCTTCTACATAGATGGCAAAGGCATATATATGCTACACACTGAGATTCACAAAAAGGAAAAAACAAACTTAAAAACTCAAGTTTCTATCATAGTCCAAAATGCTTTCCATCCACTTCCTTTCTGCCCTTGCTTCCACATTTCATTAGTTTCCCAGGTCTCCCTAATCATGCCCTCCATTTGCCATTATCATTATTACCATAAGCTATGTGGATACGAACATGAAAAAATGGAGACAGTCAAATGTGTTAGAAATCCAGACCAAAAAATGAAACAAACAAATAAACATAAACAGTTATTGTCTTACTGAGATTTATAGTCTTTGGATGAGGTTAAAAATTCAAACCAAGTTTTTTTTATTGTTTATTTTTTATTAGGCATGAAAACCACTTTGACAATCTAGCTACTCTCCTCGATTTTAGAATAAATGAAATTGCAATTCATACATTGAAATCCATTATTTTCCATATATTAGTAGTTAAAATGCTTTTGTGTTTCTGCTTGTGAAGTTAAAGTTCATAAACTGTGGAAAAAAGCCCTGATAAAAATATCTGGTTTAGGACACAGAATGTCCTTGGTCAGCATCTTTGCCTCCTTCTGAAGGGAGGAGAATTAAGCAAGACAGTTTAAGTGGATATTTTTCCTTTTGGTCACCCCTAAACTGCATAACAGAGCTTGGTTTTTGGAAAAGCTGTAAGATTTCTCTTTGCCAACAATTTGAGAAAAGGAACAGGAAGAGTGTCCATGATAGCCTCTCCTGTGGTGGCTGATGAGGAGCTCCAGTACCCCCCAAGAACCTCCACCACAGCTCTCCAAGCATTCACTGCTCCCTTGCCTCTCCAGCATACATATAGTCTGCCCTAAGGAAGCACATCTTTAATGCAGAATAGAGCGTGGAACACACCATTATTACAGAAGATCAAAACACAGAATTATATCAAAAGCAAGCTTCCAGGAATGAGTGTAAATGGCTGCATCTTGGATTGAAACATCCAGACTGTTTTTCAATTAACAGAATTCTTCCCAGCAAATTCTATTCATTACTTAGGAAGCAGATTAAAATGAAGATCTGCCTGATGATAACATAATTTAAACCAGGGAATATAAGGCAATTTTTGTTTTCAAAGTATTTTAAAGTGCATCTGTGACTCCCCACTGACATTTCACGGAAACTTAACATGACATTTAATTATGGTTGATTTGTTTTTCTGTGTACAATCAACAGCATAGTTCTTAGAATGTGTTTTCCTCATGAAATGCAATTCAAGCTTGAAATATTAATATCCAAGAAGGGAAATTTTCACCAAATATAAGGAACCAGAACATTACTCATTAACCTAATATTTATTCTGTTAGGGAAATCATGCAAAGCAACTAAAAGTGTACTGAAATGCACTTACAGAGAAGAAAAATAATTACAAAAATTTTGAGGAAAGAACTTTTGAGTTCTCCTAGCTGAAACATTTAAATACCAATTTATAATGAGCTAAAGTTAGATAAGGAAAACAGCAGGCTCTTGCTAGCAATGTGGCAAAGATTTGACATCCCTCATGAGGGAAAAAAAAAGGATTAATTTGCAATTGTAGTACTTATTAAAAAAAAGGGCATTTTTCACTTATCAGTGAAAAAAAGCTACTTAAAAAAAGGGTTCCTTTTAATTGCAACTTAGTGCTGATACTTGGAGGTGTCCTGTGTATTAACCAAGTTGCTGCGTTTTTTAATAAAACCTAAAATATTGACAAACTTGCATGAGTCTAGGATCTGTAGCTTTCAGGTAAATTATCTATCATGAGATAAAAATTGCAAGAACTGGCAACAAAATTACTAAAATAAACTGAATTTTATTAGGTACTGAAGGTCGCATAGAAATTGATTACGTTTTTTCTATGTATATTTGTTACAGTTTTAGAGAGAAAATAAATTTGATAATGTTCCCTTTAGATGAAAATCTATAAGACTAATATAGGATCATTACAGTTTACATATTAACACTGGGAAAAAGTACATATCCACAGCTGCTTTCTTGAACTTACATATGCAAATGTATAGTTCTTTGAAGTGGCAGTTCTTTAGTCTGAAATCATATTACCTATTTCCCCAAAGTGAAAATACAAATTATACTGAAAGGCAAGATTAATGCGTGTCTGCTTTTCTAGCTGTAAAATAAGCATTAATAGGTTTCACTTATGTTACAAGATTCAAAATTCATATATTTTCAAGATTTCAGTTCTTAAATTTGATTTATTATTATTATAACTCAAATTATAGCTTATATTATAACCCAAAATTATTCTTTTGTTTCAATTTTGTAGTACACATTCTGACACGGTGAACTTATTGAAATTTCTTTTACAAGTAATTTATTATATATATTTATTTCCATTATAAAGTTATTTCTTAAAGATATTGACTTCAAACAACTCTTTGGCTGATTTTACACTTTTAAACTTGGGTGCTTATTGGCTGAGAAGTCTCTCATATGTCTTCTCTTACTGCGCTTGCCGCATTGAATTATTCTCTCAAAAGCGATAACAAAAAAACCGCCAACTAATATCAGTATGGTCTCTGTGATACTTGCACTACAATCTGGCTATAGGAATCTGTCAATTCAAAATGTACTCATATTCTGAAATAAAGGTCTGTTCTGCACATAAGAAGTTGTCATAAAACTGAGCTTCCAATCAGAAACTCTGAAAGTCTTCACAGTTGCTTTTTGAGACATGGCTGATATAAAAAGGATTCTAGTGGTCTCCAAGAGAATCACCCATTATGATAGCCTTATATCTAAAGAATTATGATGAATTTTGATTTTTTTCCCTTTTGGTTTGATATTCCTGTTTCCTAAAAGCAATACTACCTTTACTCTAGGTAGGTATTCGGCTATGTTTATCACCAGCTCAGATTGCTGTCTTTTTCTTTAGGACCCTCTTCCTGGCAAAAAATTTTCATGAATTTCTCTCCTGACAATAGTACTGATGCTTAAAGGAGCTCTTGGTACCCACATACAGAATTAAAAACTTAAATAAAATCCTGGATGCCCTAGGAACTCATGACTCACAAGGAACAGCCTTTTAAGAGTCCACAGTTGTTTACATCAACAACAAAGTCTGTTGACATCACAGGAGAGAGCAATGACGTACATCACAAACTAGGATGAAAATAGAACAGGCAGATGGACAGTGAGAGAAGGTGAAATGCAGTCAACAGCAGGTGGATAGCAAGAGTGTTCTACTAATAAGAGCTCTACCAAGCTCTTATTTAACATTCTTCCTCAAGCAATATGTTAGTATGGCAATGTCTGATTTAACAGAACATAGCTAATCTCCTCAGACTGCTTGTGGACTGCTTTACAGTTTTACAGACCACAAGGAACACTCTTAATTCTCTCCCCCATGCCGTTCAAGGGTTGCTACCTATGTGCAGAAGTACATACACTCACTTCTACAGAAATAGACACAGGACTGTAATTTATATTGCAGTGCTCTCAGTTCTCTGAATTTCATTAATCTCTCTTTATACACTACTTCCCAGAAAAACATATTATTACTCCCCAGTAGTGTAAAACCACTTTTATCCTGCCTACATAAGTTACAAACCAGCATTAACCTTCTGTGGGTTTCTGATCATGACTCAGAGAAACCAGAATTTATTTGCAATGTATGATGGAATACATGTTGTGATGTTTTTGTGATTAATATATGCCCTAGTGGTACCCTTTCTTTGTTGTCTCCTTTAATTTCTACATAAAAGAAACTGCTGGCTCATGCGGATGCACTCAGAAAAGGAATATAACTGTCCTGTTTCAACAAATTTGATTTTACCAATTAGAATGGCAGCAACCCATTATATCCATTACAATATATAGGCCTTCATGTATAGAAGTATCCAGGGCTGACAATAAATATATATCCAATGAATCAGCTGATTCTTCAAGACTTTTTGGTGTCTAAAATGATATTTAAGTTGAATATAGAAAGTTATTAAAAAAGAAAAACAACATTGCACTCTCTCCAAGTTCTGGTAACCACTGTGTATTAGAGGTACCTATACTCACCTGGCATCACCCTTCTTGGCATGAGGTCTTCCTCATGTTCCACCCTCCACAAAGTTTCTCTGTGTTTCATGGTTACACAAAAGCAAAGGTTCTGACAGACTGTCCTGGTTTAGGGCAAATCTGGGAGGAAACCTCCCAAATGGGGTCCCTCTGGGAAGCAAACCAAAGCAGCCCCTCCCCATTATTGGTTCGGGAAAAATTCTCCTTAGAGATGAGTGGGGAAAAACTATTTATTTAACAAGGTGCCTAGAAACATAAAAATGAATATGAATATTGTTTCATAAATATGAAACAAATAAAAGCTGGCAAAATTGAGAAAGTCCTCGTTGTGGGAGTTTGGCTCTCTCAGCCTGTTATCAATCCCTCTAGCACTGGAAGATGCCGGCCTGGGCTGGGCGGCCCACAGGTCTGGACTCCCGGTGCTCTTGCGGGTCTTTCAGTCCAAGAGCAGGTTTAAACAGTCCCAAGAAAAAGGGAAAAAAAAAAACCAAAACACCACCCCACAAACCAACAGTCCAGGGAACTTCTCTGCCCTAACTAGTTAAAACTAACTAAAAGCAAAGGAGATCTCTGACCCGCTGCCTGTCCATGCCTCAGATGAACAGTCCAGGAGCTGGAATGCGGAGGAGTGAGTGTTTTTCTGAAAACAAACTCCACGCTTCTCTTCTCTACCCCTTTGCTGTCAGAGTCTTAAAGGTACAGAACACAATATCTAGCACAGACAGAGCAGATGATTTGGGGATACAAATGTCATAAAGTCACCCTAGGACACATTAGAAACTGTTGGCTCATTGTGTCTCCACACCAAAGGATTTCTAGTGCATATTGAAAATCACATTGAACAAGGAGTTAACTCAAAAATGGACTAAAAAACTGTCCAGGAAGGTAGGCAAAATGCCTCAGAAGCAGGGCAAGTAACAAAAGGTGGTGATAGCTTCATCCATTCACTTCACTGCACCACCTGTGACAGCTTTCCTGAGTAGCTACAACTTCAATAAAGATTTTGCAACAGAAGATAAATCTGGTTCAAGTTATCATGATTTAATTCACATGTGAAATTATTTAAACCAAATAATAAATTAAAACTAAATTAAATAAATTTTAAAATAAATTAGTAATCATTACGTTTAAATTCAAAAGGGAAATCAGAGGAAGAGGGTTACTCAGCAAAACTAAAAACACTATAGTACACATAAGCATGCAAAGATTGCCTAAAACTTCTGAAATCAAAGCTTAAAACCATTGTGGGAATTGCATTCCATCTGAAAAGTAGATTAACATGGTAGTGAGGATGCACCCGAAAGAAAAGTTAATAGAGATGTTGAGAAGATTAACAAATATTACTCCAGATTTCATTAAAAAAGAAAAAAAGGGCATTTTTATGCTAGGTCCTTGGAAAAGCAATTTTCATACATATCCATCATGTATATCCTATATATTTAGCCTCATCAGTTTTCTTATTAAACTATAATAATTTTACACTGATATAAAATATGCCACTATAGGTATTATATTCTCAATGGTCCTTGTATATTTCATCCACTTGAGAAATGACATATTTACTGTGGCTTCCCATATAAAATATGAAATTTCAGAGATTAATTGTTGGAGGAGACAGATGATTGTTACCTAGATGGTGGGTGAAGTGGCTGTCACTTCAGGATTCCATTTCCCGCACAATAATATCCAGTAAAGTGCAATTAAGATCAAAAGTACTTTAGATCTAAAAGGTCTGTTATTTTCTTAAGTTCTTATTTTGGTTATGAGTTTGTGGTTTAGTACTGTTAAGGTTAGAATTTTCTATTGCATCTTAAAATACTTCTGCCATAAAAATATAACTTGCATGTAATCATCCTATAAGTCAGATGAGACATTCTCATGGGCATTATTCACTAAAAATCCCATCTTCAACCATTAATATTTGAAAGAGTGTTATAATTAAAAATACAATGAGCATGTGAATACAGTTTACTTTTTTTAATAACATAAAATTAGCACTATATTTAAATATAAATTCAAAATATCTACTTTTAAGTTAAATTAAAACTTTTTATTTAATCTTTTATTTCAACTTGTATTCATTAAAACTTTTCCTTTTTTCACAGTATTTTTTAAAGAATTTGTTCATTATTAAACAAATGGGATCTATATTCAAATAATTGATCTCCTCTTAATATTATTTTAGAAATATAAACTTGAATATATGAGTTTCTACATTTTCCAAGATAAATGGCATATAATTTGTAGTTTCTGGAGAGAAGAAATATTGGTAACTGCACATTGTGGGGGATTTATCAGACTCTATAGTGCAAGTGTCTCCAGCCAGCATGGGGCACAGCTGTTAGTTCATAGGGATCATAAAATTAGGTGAGATGATTGCACTCTTTTTTTGCTTTCCCAGTCTGAGATGAGGATCCTGTATTTAGAATTAAAGTACATTTGAAATGCTGTCTAGATAAAGTAACCTCATAGGCTTACCAAATAAATGGCAGCATTATTAAGAATTTCTGTAATGCTGCAGCCTCTTTCTCTGCAACTCACTGGTTTCTCTGCATTTTCTGTATACAACTAACATTAAAGAATTTCTTGGAAAGCAGCTCTTCTACCTTCATACCTCATTGCTAGAGGCCTTTCATTACATCTCGAGCTTTTAGAAATCTTTCATGCATCTTGGGCCTTTATTTGCATTGTAATTGCATCCAAAAAAGTCTAAGCTTTTTTCCATGTACCCAAGTAGTTACTCAGGTACACATACTTAGATGTTTATGAGCTATTAAAAGTTAGTCAGAATCTATGAGCTATTTAACATATGAGCTGCTGAGGTTTTTGAATTCTTCACAAAAAACATTTTGAATTGTGAGCACTCAAGATCAGGTGCACAATGTTCTTGGGTTATCTTATTTTTGAAAAACATCTAAGCATCCAATAAAACATTTTTTAAAAATCACAGAAAGCCAGGAAATTCAAAGCAAAGATGAAATTGTATTGAAATTAAAATTTTGGACTGGAAAATGCAAGCCTAGAAGTAAGTTAACCATGATCTCCCAATCACATCTCCGCAAGAAAATTCTCCCAATGTCATCCCACTTTAATGCATTGCAGTTTGTATATATGACTGACTCTGTGCATGTGTGTGTGCATGTTGGGAACTCAAAAAATGTAATTGCCTAGTCTTTAAGTCTAAGACACAATTAGGTAAGCCTTTGCCCTAATGTGAATGTTAAAATCATCATTTAAGGCACTAATCTAAGAGAAGGGTTTTCTTTTAAACTTTACTAAGTTTCCTAAAATTCTTAGTCATTTCTTTATAAAATGCCACCACAATGAGATTTCCAAGAATTTTATCATACCACATGTGTTTTAAACATTCTCCTTTCCGTTCTCCTCCATATCATGTCTGTATGACTGCTATATACTAGATAGCTATGAGTAATGCTCAAGACAGGGTACTGAGCTAAGTCATAGGAATAGCTGTCCAGATAAAAGAACAGATGTAAATGTAGGTGCAGCTTGTTTACGTTTACATAAATGTAGCCTGTGTTATTAACACACATAAAATTAATGATTTACTTAGTAAAGCATACAGAAATCCTAGTTGGGGCAAGACACCATCTTTATAATCACTAAGGGTAACTATTAGACCAACTGTTAAACAAACAAAACAGAAAACACAGATCTGCTTTAGGTATCTCAGCTTCTAAAAGAGAGCATTTGCTTAGACATTCTGGGAAAAATGAATACATTTTTAATGCAAAATTATTAAAATGATAAGTCATGAAGATCACAGATCAAGAAGTTATAAAGCTATCTCTTTCCCCTTCTCACTCTAGGCTGAAAATGGTTTTTGAATCCAAACCAAATTTAAAAACTTGAAAGAAAAATTTATACACATAGGTGTACATACCTACCAACATTCATGCAGAGATTTAGAAAGCAATTACCATTAAGAAAGAAATTTAACCCCCTTCACAGAAAGTACCTCTATTTATTGGTGGTGTTTCGGTAAAACTGTAGTCAAGATAAGCTGACATCAAATTGCCCACCTAAGATTTGAAACAATCAAGGGGATAAATTGTCCTAGCACAAGCTTTTCTGTCTTCTCCAGTAATACAGCTACCTACAGTGCTTCACAAAATTATGCTCACTAAGAACGAACATTCCAAAAAATGAACACCCAAGAAAAAAATATTCCCCTTCTAAGAAAGAATAAAGACAAAGCAGCAACAGTTTTTGAGCATACTCATGTTTGCTTTTCAGTTCTTAAAAAAAAAAAAAAAAGCCTTAATCTTCATTCAACAAATAAAACCATCAAGGCAGCATTAAAATCACGACCATAAAACAACCTGACATGAGTTTCTGCATAAAAGCCTAATAAGTAACAAGCCTAATTTAGGCTGTAGACTGACTGATAAAATATACCTGAAATAGATTAATTGTTGTGAGCTACATTGCTCAGCTGACTGTGTTTTTAAACATCCTGAAATACTAACTCCATCTTCTGTCAATGGAAAACCCATCCTCAACTCCAGCAGCCCAGTTAGAAATATTTTTGTTTCTTTTTAAATTGTTTCATTTTGTGTTTTTCTCATTACACAGTAATCTGTTGGACCTTGGAATTTCCTTGACTTTTTAAAAAGGAAAGTAATAAATTAAGGTAATTTCCCCCCTTGTTTATTTTTAAGATGATCATATAAATGCTGATATCTACATGTTATGTGCAAAATTACATTAAGTATAATAGAAATCTTTCTATTAGGTAAGATTTTTTTTATGCCTTGGGTAAATCAATTTCCCTTCCTGTCATTTTTGCTAATATAGTATTTCAATTAGGTTATTTTTTCTCTTGTATATATTCTCATACAGCACTTCTACATGATTTAAAGCAAAATGCACTTCCTGAAAACATTGACTTCTTTCATGCATTTAATTTTTCACTACTGATGCTCAAAGCACAATCAGTGAAGTACCTGTCAGAATGAGCTGATATTACACCATGGAACTACAGAACTCGGATGCCTCTGTTGCAATTTCATCTTGTAGCCACCAGCTGAACACATCACTCTGACCAAGCAGATAACCTCATTTCCTCATTTCCAGATTTCTCACTGCCAGCATTTACATAATCATGACAAGACATAGAAAAATTTCAGGATCTATAGATTAAACATGCTAAGAAAAATGCAAGGCATTGTTGTCGTGTAATGGACTGTCTTCTAACTGCTGTCAATTCCAAACAAAATCATGGGAGCTGAACTTCTCTGCAAAGTCATTTTCCTGGACCATTAATTCTGAATTGCCATTTACAGAATAATTGCACTTTTGTTTCCCTGGGGATCTTGCTGCTAGACTTTAACCTATGCTATCCTTCTTAACCCTCACATCAAAATATATACAGCTGAAATGGAAGTCATGAGCTATAGGTCATTAATGCAGAGCTGGGCCTAAGGGTATCTTTAACAGTTCTGTCGAGGACATCCTTAGAATGACTGCATTTTTAGGAGAGTGGAAAGATTTTGTCCAGAAGGACACAGCTGGATCTATTCTGGGAAAGGTTAGCTGGGACAGCTGAATGTCCCTGAGGAGATAATAAATTGCATTGGCCAATTTGATAGAGCTGATTCTGAACTGGAGGAAATCCAAACAGCAAAAGCCTTTTGAATGGTAAATACTTCCCCCATTAATTGCTGAAAATACAGGTAGGCTTGAGGGAGTTTCATTTCTACTACACTTGAAAATGACTCTCATGACTTTCATGAGGCTCAAGTTGAGAAGAATTTCTCTTTCTTTCCTTCAGGAAACTCCAAGGGAGGAGCAAGGCTAACAAAGTTAATGACTGGATGTCAGAAGTCAGTGGTGGAAGATCTGAGGCAGGAAGGAAGCACAGCGGTCTCCCGCTACCATGCAGGATAACTAGGAAGGCACTGCATTAGCAAGAGCATCATTCTGACCACACTTGTGTCAGGCTCTGAATAGAAGGTCACCATCTCCCTCCTTTTTCCCTTCCAATCAATATTTAGTCTGCTCAGCAGCTGCTAGAGCTGGCTGCCTCTGAACTTCATTGCTGTAAGTTACTGAGAAGCTGGTTTATTACGACAACGCAGATCTCCCAGCAGATCTGACCTGCAGCGGCTGCCCTGTCTCTTCCAATCTACTCCAAAATACAGAGATGACTCCAGTGCACAGCATTCACTGTACAAACCACTGTGGAGAAATGCTTGATCAATAGGAAAAGTAACAGGCTATGGGGGAATTTGGGGCCAAACGTTACATAATACAAAGATTGGATCTAATAAGGTTAAGGTAACTAATTAAAAAATGCCCCTATGAGAACTCATTGGTTAAAAACATAAAGTTTTATTTTGTCGTCTTTTACCAAACAAAGTTCCAGCACAAATGCATTTTTTTTGAAAGTTGTTTCACTTTTCATAAGACCTTGGGCAGGACACAAAGTATCTGTAATGCCACAAACCAGACAGAATTTTTTTTTGAGATATGTTAGCTAAATTCTCAGTAAGTGAGTGATTTTAATAAAAAATATTGTACAGATTCAGGAATTTACAGATGCAAATGACTGATAACAGTATACACAACTTTTAGAGCCTTGGTCAGTAGCTGGATGGTAAGAAGGTTCTAAACCAACCACTGAAGTAATTTCAGGATGTACTAAATACTGAGTGAGCAAGGAGAAAAAAATCACCTTCCATGCTGTTTTTAGATAGTCCTCAAGAAGATTTCCTGAACAGGCTACCAGTTTTGCAGTGAACCTTTTAATAATTTTGCACATTAAAATACTTCCATTCATTTAATTTTACTTGATCTTTACATGAAAGTGAGAATTTTCAATCGCAAATTCCAGATTGTTTGTTTAGAAACCAGATTGTTGCTATAATATAACATAGAAGACCTCCAGCCACTGCAAATAGACCTTCAGTGTGGATGCACGCATTAAGTCCAGTTATAATGATAATGAAATTGTTTTAGACATTACACACTGTTGAAAACTATCTGATATCTTTACAATATCCCCATCTTTTTACATCATTGTAAAATTATGGGATCTAGCTAATGCACAAAACATAGCTAGTTTTGAAGAAAATAACAATTTAAAACTTTTATTTCCCTATTACAATCTACTTTGAGTTCTTTTGGCTTTCCAGAGACCAACTACAAATCTACTTGTAAATTTTGAATGGGATAAACATGCTTTTAGATGGCATATCTAAACACTGAAGCAGGATAGAACAACTGGTTCAGAAAGAAAAAAGAATTGAGGCTAAATACCATTAATTATAAAAATGGTAACAAAAATATAGCAGTGTATCTAAAATTCTAAAAAAACAAACAAACAAAAAAAACCAACAAAAAACCCCTGTATGATTTTCTTTTGATTTAATTTGATTGAGGTAGAAATTTTAAAATATTCTTAAAGAACATTTCTAGGATATCTCCTTTACTTAGGAAGTAGTGATACTCCTACTGGAACTAAAGCTTTCAAGTTTTGCTTGCTATTTGTGGAGGAGTTTTGATTCACCAAGAACTATGTTATGACTACCTTTGCATAGATACCTCAGGGGGAGGGAAATGATATATTAGTTAAGGCACAATTTTTGAGCTAGGCTTTATTCCAAGTTCTGTCCCAACTTCCTTTGTGACCTTGAACAAAGCACCTAATTCCTCTGTATTTCAGTTCCCTTTCTAGAAAATGAGGACAAGGAAACTGTGCTATCTCAAGAGTCCTGTGAAAAGAAATTAATTAGCAGTTGTGAAGCATTCATATACTGTGGCCATGGCAATCTTCAGTCTGACAAAAATGGGGCAATGTAGTAATGGTTTTTCTGTGATCTGCACACCTAGAGAAGAGTCAGCACGACAACCTTTATTCTTGAGCACTTGGTGCTGATGAAATCAATCACAGTCTGTTTCTATTCCCTGCTTGCCTCTGAAGAAGCACAGCCATATAAAATAATGGATTAGAAACTACCATCTTTACTACACAAGCATATATTTTTTAGTTGTCTGCCAATCAAAAAAAAAAAAAAAGGACAAAAAAAAAATCACTTAAAATTCTTACTCCTCCACAAAAACAAGCTTCTCCAAAATTGTTTCTTACAAAATATGTTTTCTGGAAAAATATGTAGGTGGGAACACTAAAACCAGGCGAACTAAAAAGCAAAGAAAAAAAAAAAAGAAGAAGAAAATGGAGCATCAGACTCAGAAAATACCCATCAGAGGAGATTCCCTTTTTCAAACTATTTTAGTAGCTTGCATACTCTGTAAGACATGCACGGTGATCTCTCCTATGGGAGGCACAAATTTAAATCTCATGGCTATCTCACACCTCCCACGGCTCACTTTTCTCACCTCTTCCCATTATTTCCATTTGATATCTTCCTACAAATTCATCACAGATTCATGAATAGTTTGGGGATGACTTAAACTGGGGGTGGGATTGGCATATTTATTATTCAAGCAAAAGTTTTAGTGATTTTGATGGAAAGAACATTTTTAAAATGTATCAATAACTCTTGAGTGAAACAGCACATGTATGTATCACTATTATTAATATATCTATATATTATTTATTTGTATTGCCTGCAAGTTAAGTCAGCTTAATGCTTTGGTCTGTTTTGAATTTTTAAATAGGTAGTTCTTTGTATTATGAATATTTTCACCTCAAAAATACTCAGTATGTCTGGAGAGGTTTCACTATTCTATGAATATCAGTTTCCAAAATAAAATNTTTTCACCTCAAAAATACTCAGTACATCTGGAGAGGTTTCACTTTACTAAATTAATTCCTGGAGGTGTGCACTATGAATATCAGTTTCCCAAATAAAACATGGGTCACTTAATGTCTGAAAGAACAACAGAAAATACATCAGTAAAAGAAATTTTTAACCCTTAGACTAAATTGGTAGTTTTAGTACTGTTCTCTGGAAATGTATGCTAGATGCCTGTAAAAATAACTCTTCACTCATATTTGGTTTTAAAGATCTACTTTGAGGAATATTTTGAATAATTTGAAAAAAATACTGTAATATAATTTCAAAGCAGTTTGCTGATTATTTTTCCACTGCCAATACCAGCTGTCAAATGCTATTGCCAAAAGCCTTAGTTTCACAGAGATGATTCTATGGCTCAAGATCTCCCTGATGTTTAAAAAAAAGAATTCTTAAAGACTATTTAATGCATGTCTGTAAAGGCTCATAAAAAAATATGAATGCTTCACTACTATTGTATGTACATATCTAAAAATATTCTGCGTAGGGTCCTAATTCAGAAGTTAATTTACATGCTTCCATAACTTCTGGGATCCCCAGAACAAGAGTTTTTTCCCATGATGTGTGTGTTCAGCAGCTGGCACAACACCTGATTAATCCCACAGAGAAAGCTGCAGCAAAAATGATTGATAAGACAGAATGTAATGATGGAAGTACAGAAGTTATAGACTTTGTAGACTCAATGCTCAAGTGTGGCTGAAGTTATTCTTCCCTGACACTTAATTAACACTCACCTGTCGTATTTTCCTTGAAAAAGAAAGATTATTACTCTAAATTTTACTGCAGTAACTTCAGATACTGACAGCCTGATGGTAGATAGCCTCGCTATGAAGGCAAGTGTTTATAAATGAGTTTTTGGAGGGAGAGAAGACAGATTGAAACTCTAGATTAAACATATTTTAACATACAAACACAACCAGACTAGTAAATAAAATATACAAACTGCTTTCACGTAGAAATTGCCCTAAGTTTTTCTTTGGGATGCTGGAATAGCCAGAGATCTTATTACTGGTGTTACTCTTGTTTAACATATATTGGCACAGCTTTCAGCAGTTGCTGGTAACAGCCAGTTCATGAAGTGTCATTATAAAATCAAGCTTCTTTTCATTTTTATGCGATTTTTTTTTGGTTTTTGTTTGGTTTTTTTTAATACATGTATAACTATAGGTACAAAAAAAATCTTGAAATGGCAATTTCAAGCACATAATTTTATTTAACTGGATGTCACTCCATTTCTGAACTTGTTTTGAGTATATATAGGACAACTAGACTTTTTAAGGGTGCAATTTCTCTTATTAGAGAAAAAATAATTTCATTGTGAAAACCTATTATTTTTTATTTTCAAACTGAATTAATTTGCATGGAAAAATATTTTTTATTACGGGCAAGTAAAAAAAACCACAAAAAAGTACCTTGTAATTAAGCAAATAAGGATTCTTAATTTTATCTTGGATAGCTTAACTTTTAAATTGTAACCTGAAAGGGAGAGGGAGAGACACTGCTTTATTGCTTGAGGACCTGACAGTCCTCAAGTTAACTTTAAGAACTGACTGAATTCTTGGGGGGAAAAAAACGGTTTAGGTTTTTCTCTAACTTCTCCCTATTTCTGGAGCAACACAACAAGAAAAACAATTTGGGACATGGCAAGGACATACCTGTAAACAACACTTTTCATCAGAACAGATTAGAATGTTTTTGTTTCAGTGGTGTCCTAAAAATGTTGAATTCCCAGACAGTTGGTTGCTAAAGGATGCACTCTGAGGTTTGAAAGGTCAGATCCTTTCTATATATAACAGAACTACCAAATTATTATGCTGCACTGATATGTGAGTTTTTGATATCCATTAACACTGTAAGAAACACTCAGGAGTTGTTGTCCTTCCCAAATCATGAAGCTAGATGCGCAGTGTGAGGTCTAGTTCTGTTCTGCAGATTACTCCCCATGCAAACACTGCAAAGGTTTCCAGAACCAGAACCTTTCCCCAGCCAAAGAAAGTAACCAGAATTAACTAGAATTAATAAGACACCCACATGAAACACCATATAATTGCCTTCACATATCACAAACCCTTCCCCACAGGTCAGCAGGTCCCACAGACAGCACATTACCTGGCTCTGTTGCTTCTGTAGCCTTCCACCTCCCTTTGATCTGGAGGAAGGAGGAAGCCCTGGCATTTCTGTGGATGTCCTGGTTCTGCACAACGTGTGAATTTCCTGCCTTGTCCTTTTGTAAGGTCTGCCTTTCACCCTACCCTACCTGCCAAGGTCAATAAAAATGTCTGGTTTTCATACTCACTTTGTTGTATAAGGTAATATGAATGGAAAGGTTGAATTCTTCCCTAAACCACAGTGTCAGAAATTTAAAAGGGAAAATCTTGGCAGTATGCTTACATTTGACTTATATCTAGTTATGATTTCAGTGAAAACTACTAGCAGGCACTATTTAGATGAAGAGGTGTTAGAGGACTGTGAGAGATCTCTAGGAAATCCATGGAGGGTAAAAATGGTTTTGTATCTTCTGCAACAGGAAAGTAGGCAGTGACAGATGGTGCAGAATGCAAAGTTCACAGCAAACGCTCCTCTGTTAAATTATAGATACTTATGTGGCATATACATACCTCTAGCCTTAAATCTGAAACCAAAAAGAGTAGTGTACCCGTCTACTCTGGCTGCTATGTATGATTGTGCTGTTGAAGACAGACAAGATGCCTCAAACGACATAAGAAAACACCAGCCTGACTCTCCAACAAAATTTAATCTTGATTTTGAGGTAAAAAGGTTTGTGAACATTGCTTGAAATATCCATATACTTCCAATTATTCTTTGCTTGTATANATAATTTTCTTATTAAATTGTATTTCTGACTTCGTCTCTCACTGGTTTTGCTTTCAAACCAGTACAATTTGTGGAAAAAAAAAACTCAGAAAAATACTGTCATATAACTTAAGCTCTGATAACTTATTTAATTTCAATAAATATATATATCTGAAAAACTTTATTGTAGTTCTATGGTTTTATATATTTATTTCTATGTCAATTTCCATAATTTTTTCTTCTTTCAAAAAATTATTGTGTATTTATAATATATGATAGTCCTCGAAATTATCATATAATGGTGCCCTATGTCTAAACCCAATTTAATGACACTGCTGAAATATTGAGCAATATATTTAGTTAAGATAAATAGCTTTAAATAGGCTGTGAGGCAGAGTTGAAGGCCTACTTATTTAGAAATATTTGGAAACTGTGTTTAAACAGACAAATCTGGAATAAGATTTCACACCAACCTCATCCGAATTCAATACCATTCAAATCAATGTTCTCACTATTCCTGAGACTGATCTTGAAAGAATTGTCTGTAAACAAGAGTGAAGCTGAACACTTTTCCCTAAAATCATGAAGGAGGAGGCTTCAGTTTCACAACAAACTCTTCATAAGCTTTGTTCCCTGTTTTATTCTCTGTTTCATTATTAAGACATTCCTATATATACCATAGGCACCTAAGGTCAGGTAGCAATTGTGCCGAATTTTTAGAAGGCTGCCCCAAAGGTGCTGTATGCTAGTACAGCTACACTACCAGGTGCAAAGCTACCAGTCACTCACAGTGGTAACTCATGACTGGAATATTGATGGGATATTGCCTGTAGGCTGTGACTACTCCTCCTGCAATGTCACCAGGGAGCATTTGCAAAGGATCCACCATCAGTGGGTCATTCTCACACTAACAGTTTTGTTAGGCAACAAGCACCATCAGCTGAGAAGTGCAACAGCTGCACACCAGGCACATGTGTGTGTTTGTTTTCTTTGTCTTTCGGAGAATGATAGCCTCTAAATGCATCAGGGGCGTTCTCATTATCTGCGACTATACATCTGAATCTACTGTGCTATAGCATGTATTCTTTTATCTAGCTTTCTACTATCTGGATTTGCATTGTTTCTCTGGAAGTATTTATCATACCTTGATCTCAGATCTTTCTCCACTGAAGTCTTATGTTAGAAGAAATTACTCACACTCACTAACAGATGCTTTGTAGGACTCAAACGTTCCTTTTCTTTGCTTTCCATACGAGTCACTCACCTAAATGTCATTCAACCATTCTTTAAATGACACACATGATTTTTTTTGCCACACTTGTTATCATTCATAATCTAAGAAAATTTTGTCAATGGCTTCATCTTCAAGCTAAAAGAGTTCAAAGAGTCACTCTACTGGTTATGTAGGTAGCGGAAGGAGACTGGAATTTCTGACAGCTGCACTTGATATTTTTGTTTCTACGGAATGTCATCTTCATCTTGCGTCTGAAATTTGACTTAGCAACTCCTATTCCAAATCCTTTGTGCAACTCTACTGTCAGTCTTCCAGCTGCTGCTATCAATTTCACAGGTGTCTGTTCTCCTAAACAACATACTCATTCTTTCATACAACAAGCTACACTAGCTTTTCAGTGATTTCCAACCTTGATACATTGCCCCCAGCAAGAATCACAAATTCAGGGAACAAGTTTAAGACACCAGTAAAGTCCTTTGGGCACTAAAACTTTCATGCCCTTAGCTAAGCCTACACACAGTGCTGGGGTTTTTTGTCAACATGTTGCCTATTTTTTTTTTTTTTTTGCTGCTGACAAGATACCAAATAACACTTGATACGCACGTCACTGGTTCTGAAGTCACAGAATGTACATCAGGCAGAACATAACAGATGACATGGCATACAGAGCAGTCAATGAGAAATCTGGCCAAGATTTTGTCAGGAGCTGTCAACAAAAACAGTACACAGTAGTTTTTGCAGTCTGATTTTAACTTTTCTTCTTTCAGATAGTGATTGCTTTTTGGCATCCTCCAATAACTCTTGGTTTTCTATAATAAGAAAATAATCACCAAAAGCACCAGACTTTTCCTGGATACTATAAGAGACCATTATCATCATTTTGCCATTGCCTTTATAACATTATTTACAACTTCTAATTAAATGCTGGAAAGATCACATTTATATATATGTTATAACTGTTCCTTAATTAGTATATGTTTTTAAATTTCCTTTTCCAGTTTTCCCTTTGTCTATAAACAGTTATTCTACTATGATAGGCTCCCATTTCTTTTCTTCTAGTAAGTAATTTCCTGCCTCTCATTTCCTTCATAAATGTTCACTCTCTGTTCTGACAATGGATGACAGGTTTCTCACTTCTGCATGGCAAAATACAAATGGTGTGCTGAAAAATTTTGGGAAAGCACTTCTACCAAAAATTACATTCCCATTCTTCAAAAGCAAATTTAAAACGAAATGTTCACCTACAGGCTTTAAGGTTATTTAACCATTACTAAAGGGTTTTTTATGGTGTTCTCTATAAATGGCATAATACTGTTGTGTTCAGGTTGTCTACCTTAAACCAAAAGGAGAATGACGGAATTGCAGTCTTTCACTCCCTGCTTGCATCACAGACAATAACAATCCACTGTAAACAACAGTATTTTGCAACAAAATATCAATAACAACATTACTGAAATAGTCTCTCAAATGTGTTTTATGTGCTATCCTGTTTTAAAGCACTGCGTTAAGATAGAAAACCCCAATATTCTCAACACAGTCTTTTAACTGAATTCACAGTATTTAATTGATTTTGGTCAAGTGTTCCACAGGGGCAGTAATGCTAGAAAGTCTAGTATTTTCCAGTTAAAATCAATAGGAAAATGTTCACCACATTCAATGGGGAAAAGCCAAGCCTGAACAGAGTATCATCAATCCACTACAAACAATCCAGAAAACATGTACAACCATTTAAACTGCAAATACATTTTTACAAAGTGCTTTTACCCAGAGTTAGGTGATAGGTTTTACATCTATTCAATATAATTTTTAAGTCTAAAAAAGTGACTTTTAAATATTTTTTGCCTTACTTCTACCATATGATACAGTCAAATTATTAAGCAGTGCCAATACAATCTAGATGCTCAGCCAGCTGTCTCAGGCAGCTCACACCATGTTATTAAAGACTCTTTCTGGCACATGATTAATTATATTGCAACAGACATGTTCCCAAATTGTTTTCAATTTCTTCTTTTTTTAAGCGTGTGTTCTGCTTACTTCAAGGAAACACCAAATAAGGTGTTAATGATCATCTTTTCCCCAGATAATTAAAGAACTTTCCTGAGAAATATCATGCTGTTGTTCAGGCTTTTATACAATGATTACCAGCAGATATCAAGTGTTTACACCGAATATGACACAAATTAACCTAGCAGGAAACTCATTATGGTTGTGTACTTAAATGGTTATGAATTAACATATGTACCCATCTAAATTTGAAGGTGGGAATTGTTTAGTATGCTGAAACTGGAATGGTGTTGCTAGTTCTCATAAAAGGCACAGATCCCATTCTGGGCAACCATAAGCAACCTGTTAAAATCTAAAGAGCTGTCATAAAATTTAGGTAAATCAAGCAGCTTTTTTAATACCATGTTTCTCTCCCAGCTTCCTTTCTGCTCTCTATCTTTCCTTTCACATCACCTATGGGCCTACTACTTCTGCTTTAAAAAAATGCCCTCATTTTTCATAGTCTTTGTCTTGTACTACTTATACCCATATTTGCAATAGTTTTGTAGCTGGATTTATCACCTTCTACTTTGAGACTCTGATGTAGAGGCAAATCTACAAATCTTAGAATTATTCATACATATAAAATAATTTACCACATGCAAAATAAATTTTAAAATATTCCATTCTTGTACTATAAATACTTTTGCTATCTATTTGTTTTTTTTAAAAGTTTGGCAGACAATGTACACAATTACAAATTATGAGGTTGATATTTCACAAAAACTAACAATATTTTACCAGTTGATAAGCTGATAGTATTTCAAGAATTTACTTTCTCCAGGGTTGTAATAGCTGTAGTGTTCCAGGTAAAACAGTGCATTTGAATACTACTCTGAATTTTCTCTAGAGAGACAATACTAAAAAGAGAAGCAATAATATAGAGAAGCACCTAGCTCCATGGTTTCTAAATCTGTGAAGAGGGCAATTAGGGAACACAAGAAAAATGATGCAAAATAATATACTTTTTGATGACAAATCTAAAACCCTAGGATGGAGAAAGCTTAAGTTATAATGTCTTGTTAGTTATCATTTTAACATAAACTTTGTATCAATATTTTGCTTTCTTTGAGGGAAGTTTATGATGAGCAAGAAACATAATAAGTGAGGATGCTAGAGCTCACTGAAGTTGCAAAAGTATTAAGAATCCAGTGTTAAACAGCACTGGTCCCAGTGCTAATCCCTGAGGAACACCACTCTTCATGGTCTCCACTTGAACATGGAGACATTTTCTGCAATGTGCTCCGAGTGCCACCATGCAGCCAATTCCTTATATACCCTGATCCATCCATGTCCCTCAAATTAGAAACAAGGCTGTTGTTCAGAACAGTATGAAATGTTTTGAATAAGTCCAGGTGGATGAAATATGTTTCTTTCCTTCATCTACCAACACTGCTACCCTGTCATAGAAGGCTACCAAATTTGTCAGATATGGTTTGCCTTTAGTAAAGCCATGAGTTTTGGCTTCACCTCATTTTCCATGTGCCTTAACAAAGTTTTTTCCCAGAAAAGACTGGGACAAGCAGCTTGTATAGATTACATCTCCCACAGCCAGATTCAGAGAATGGAGTCCTTACTTTTAATAGGAGAGATGATGACATATGAGCTCATTCAAAATCAATCCAGCTTGCTGGAGGTACTTGAGAGATAATTCTGAGAAATAGATTAGTGCACTGGAAAGAGTGGAAAGAAATGCAGGGGGTAACAGGGATACCAAAAGCTTCATCAGGCTCCTGCAGTTTTCAGCTGGACAACCTCTCTTACCTAGCAGGTACCTGCTTCAAGAGAGCATGAAGCATTTGCTGCATGTGGATGCCTGCCCACACTGTGTCCTGGAGTTGAAAATAAACTGTCAGCTGCCTGATACAAAAGTGAGACTGCTACAAGTACCAGGTCATGGAAAAAGAAAAGATTTTCATTAGGAGTCTAACAGCAATGAGATTAAATAGTATATGTTATCAAAAATCTTAAACTAGCTATGTCTAAACTGCATTATCCAGTGACATCAATATAATTTTGAGTATGAGTAAAAAATCTGGGCTTTGGATTTTTTTAGAACGTGAGAATGTCAACTCCAGTCTCCTTTAAAAATGTATTAATAAATTTTCTAGTTTGGCATGTAATTAGGAGACATATTCCCAAATGTTGAAGGCATCAAGTGATTCAGTGGAAACTATGAGATAACTAGGGCTGCTTGTAGTCAAGGCACTAATTTAGATGCTTTCCTAATGATTTAAAGCTTACTTATTATACATTGCCAAGTCAACTGAAGAACACCTCAACAGAAGTGATTTTCTTCTGTTCCAGCATGCTGTCCATAATCAAAGTTTTCTCCGTCAGTTATGTGTATTAGTTTCCTAGCAATTAGTCCTGATCAATAATCTCTGTGTTTATGTGGTGTACCTGTTCATCAAAAATCACTAACAGTATATCCAAAAAGTAATATAAAAGAAAGAGCCTCACCAATGAAATTAATGTGAAACATTTAATTGAGCATTTTATCTGCTGACTGGGTTTCATACAATCACAGAATATGCTGAGATGGAGGACACCCACCAGAATCATTGACTCCAACTCCTGGTCCTCCTCTGGACACCCTAAGAGTCACACCATGTACCCAAGAGATTGTCCAAACACTTCTTGAACTCTGCCAGGATGGTGCTCTGACCATTTCCTGGGGAGCCTGTTCCAGTACCTTACCACGCTCTGGGTGAGAAACTTTTTTCCTGGTTTGATTTTTTTGTCTGAACTTCATGGAAGCATCAGGTAATTGGGCTTCCATCCAGTTCTAACTCACTTCTCATTTAATCCTGCCTGGCATTCATAATATTTACATATGGATGAGAAGAACAGAGCAATCACAAAAATCTGGAAACATGGAAAAGCTGTCATTTTTACCACAATAGCATTTGCTGCATGGATAGAAACCCAAACCCCAAACTTCATATCACAGTTATGCAAGTATTTGCTCACACTTTAACACTGAATAATGTTGCAGCAGGCATACTAGACCTCTACTGGTAATACTGCCAGCATGATATAAAAATAGTCTGTAGTCCATTTTAAGATCAACTCAATATGCCAACCATTAGCTTATAAGAAACTCACTGTCTAGAAAAAGCCCAAAAAATAAATAGATTTCTATTCTCAAATCTTTCACCTTTTATTCCCTTTATGTTAATTGGAATTTGCAGGTTTTTTCACAAAACCTTAGACACTCCAAAAATACCACTGAAAAATACACTTTTAAAATATAACCACAATGAAAGTATTTTCAAGCTTTTAGTATTCTCCTATATGTTTGTTGGTTTTTTTTTCGCTTGTAGTAGATCAGGTTGTGGTACTGTAGTTAATGCACAGCATATATACAAATGCTGCAACACACTCAAATCACCAAGTCAATACAAGAAGATAGTGGAATTTGAGGTGCCAAAAGAAAGATAATTATGTTAAATTTAAGACTTTTTTTCATGCATATTTTTAAAAGTAGTATCGCAAAAGTAAATGTGAGCAAGAACTACATTATTTTGCTTACCTATTAGCAATAAAGGATAACTTTTCTCTTTGTCTCTTAGAAGCAGTGGTGAGTGTCTTGACTGCATTGTTTACAGCTCAGTTATACTGAACTTATTTTTAAATATTGCTTTAGTTTATTTAGTTCTACCAACCTAATAAGTACCACTAACTATTTACAAAGTATACATGGTGTAAACCTGGTAGGTCTCCAAGCCCTGTGCAGTCACTTTCTTGCTCCTTGCAGTGGGATGGAGAAGGGAATGAGTAGGTAAAAGTGAGAAATTTCCTGGGATGAGATAAAGACAGTTGAATATGTAAAGATTTACAATGTGTTATCAACACCATCTTACTCACAAATTCAAAACATAGCACCCTACAAGCTACTATGAAGAAAATTTCATCTCAGCAAAAACCTATACAGAAGTATTTGTAAAAGACTGAAATGTTTGCAAAGTGCTTAAAATTAAGCCTATATAAACATAGTGCCAAAACACTCTCAATAACAAATTATTTTCCTTAGCTTCCAGCCCATCAGCTGGTTTAGATTACTATTTGCATATCAGTGTATATCCTATTTAAAATCATTTTAGTATGCAAATAATTTCTCGGGTTTTTTGTATGTATTGGCCCCATGAACTGTACCACATAGCAGTACATGAATCCACATGGCTGCTTCATTAAGAGATCTTTTGACAAAACCTTTTTTATTCTGCCCCTATGTATATATGTAAGTCTGCATGTGGATGCACCTTTGCACTTCCTTTAGTTTTTGAATTAACCCTGAAAATTAAAAAAAAAAAGAAACAAAACAAAAAACCAACCCGAAACAAAACCCAAAAAACAAAAACAAAAAACCAACCAACCCAACAAACAAAAAAACACCAAAAAAAACTCTGAAAAAATCAGGACTTGTATGCTAGCCTGGGAAGACTTCTTGTGGACCCTTTTATTCAGAGAGAAACTCCAACACAGGAAAATCAAACAGAAAATCAAATCAAATCAAATTGAAGGCTAAAATAGTATGCCACAAGGATTTTCTAAAAGACCTCGTGAAAATCATTGCCAAAAATTAGTGCATGCTTAAGAGGGAAGAATTAACTTTGGGAGGCTAGTGGGAAAACTAATCTTCTTTTCTTCCCTTACTCCCCAATTCAGGGTAATCAACTTTCACTTATAGTGGTATACACTCATTTTCTTTTCTATCTCCCAAGAGTCGAGTCTGAATAACAGTTTTCCCAGAGCTACACCATTAAGAGGCATAAATTTGTTTGTGAATGCCTTTGTCTCTGTTCATATCTGAACAAGGAAGCAAACTTATATCAAAATCTCATTCTTCAGAGCATCTCAAAAATTTCATTATATATCCTAGTTTTTAGTTCTTCCAGAATTTTTCCATAATTTGAATGGGATTCTACTTCCCTTATTACATCAGGAAGCAAAAAAACAACTAAACAAACAAATGCTCCTAAAAATGACGTTATACACAATGGCATGCCTTTGTGTTATGTTTTCTGCCTTTAACCTAAAGAATGTTTCTTTTAATGTTCTTCAGCAGGATACTTCCTGTACATTCATTTTAATATTGTATCATACCTTGCCTAGCCACTGGATTATTTAATATTAGCTTCAGCTTGAGTTATCTTCTTGTTTTCTTAACAGTCCTGACATGTGTCCTGCAGGCAGCTCTCACCAGCTGTACAAAAAAAAAAAAGATGAGAGTGATCCTGGGGGGTACACCCCAACCATGGACACCAGCAAAGAATAAATAAATGTAGACCCTGACTAGTAACAAATCATACCCAATACAACAGAATAAGGCAAGAATTTTGCAAAATAATTTAATTTTTCCCTGTGGAGAATTACAATTTTCCAAAAATCACATTACCTTCTAAATGACTTCCAACAATTTTGGCTAATAGCTACTCTTTAAAGTGAACAACATAGAAAATGTGATGGTTGAGAAAGGCATTTTTTCACAAAATTCCTTTGCTTTGAAAACGAGGCTCAGACCCTAAGCATAAGTGTAGATCTATAACCTACCAGACAAGACTGCGCTTTATCTGTGGGGTCACACACTGCTACAGGAGTAAGGGTGCCCTGGCTACCAGCCCCTCCAAGCCCTACAGTCTCAGTGAAGCCATCTGTTGCAGCCACCTCCCTTCAGCTTCTCTCCCCCCCCTACAGGGATCCGGGCTGAGCTCACACACGGCCTTCTCTGCTCCCTGACTTCGAGCCACACCCACAGTCTGAAGGAAGATGGGAAGGAGGGTAATATGCACCCTGGCTGCAGCTCTCATATTTGTTGCATAGGAGATGATGATTAATTTGATTAATAACCAAATTTTAAAGTTGGGAGTTCTTTATTAAATCTGTTTTTCCTTTCATTAGGACTTACATTCAGTTAAGTATTTCAGAACAAAATGTTTCATCTTTTTTGTTAATGTTTTCCTTTTTTCATTTGTATTAACATTCTACAATCTCATCATTGTTTTTGACATTTATTCTTCTATTTCTTCCCTGTGGTCTTCTTAATTTCTCTTGTCAATTATCATTTTATACACATTATGAATCACTTCAGCATCTGCCCATTCCAAAACATTAATCATTCACATTTTTAATAAACAAATATTTTTAAAGAGCTAAAATTTTGGTGTTTTTTTTTTAAGAACAGTGTACAAGATTTCCACCAGAAACTCCATTACCCTCCTATAGCAATATATAGGACTGATACAGACCTGAATTATGGGGAATTTCAAGGGTCTTGTGTAGGTAATGCAGAACCATCAATGCAGAAAATTCTGCAAGACCAACTATCACATGGGGCAGTTATCACATATCACATCATCTCTGTGTCTGTTAATCACACAGGAAAACAAAGAAGGTCTTGCCCTATCTCTTTTTGTCCTATTTTCACTGAGCTGTGATGATGGAAAACCATAACCTGGCTTACATTTTTAGTTTACAAAATCACAACAGAATGACCTCTAGTGTCTAATTAAACACTAATTTTTCTCCGACCTACAACATCGTTTAAGTTCCTAATTTAAAGTTAAACTGCATTTCATTCTGATCTGAGACCACATTCTCTCAGTAACAAAGTCAAATCCATCCTGCCACTAAAACATGCTGCTTCTTTTAGTATGTTTGCTTGCTTCTTTGAGTGAGGAAAGAAAGTTGCTTCTGGTTTTCCTCTTTTGGCTGGAGCACCTCTCCTATGCAGACAGAGAGAAAGCTGGGACTCTTCAGCCTGGAGAAGAGAAGGCTTCAGGGATATCTTAGAGCAGCCTTCTAGTACCTAAAAGGAGCCTACAAGAGAGATGGAGCAGGACTTTTTACACGACTTCAGACTGAAAGAGAGTAAGTTTAGAGAAGATACTGGGAAGAATATTTTACTTTGAGGCACTGGAACAGTTTGCCTAGAAAAGATGGAGAGGCCCCATCCTTGGAATTGTTCAAGGCCAGATTTGTTAGGGCTCTGAGCAACCTGGTCCAATGGAAGGTGTCCCTGCCCTTGGCAGAGGGTATGGAACTAGCATGTCTTTAAAGTTCCTTCCACTAAAACCATTCTGTGATTCTGATTACCAGTGAACTATAATTTTGCATTTGTTCAGGTTGCTTACTTCTGCTTATATAAGCAGCCTGACTGCCAAATGCATATCTATGGTAACTGATTTGACACAGAGTCAGTTTGCAAGAGTTAACTTGGTGTTCTGAGTCAATGGCAGATCTTCTACTGAATCCAGTGATGCCAGTACCATTACTGCTTTTATAAATTGCACACAGAACCCTAACTACCACCAGTGTTGTTACCAGATACTGTGCATACCTGCAAGTTGAATGTTAACAGGTTTTCCATTTCAGAGTTTTACCTACTATTATTTGTATATTAATTTCTCTAGGACTCTGTATCTGCCAGATATACATGTACACATGTATGTGATATCCATGGAAACATCCTTTTCAACTTGAGCTGGACTGTGGTATTATTCGTACACCTCTTTTACTTGTAGACAGTTTTGGATCTATCTTTGCCATTCCTTTTGCCTTTGAGAGTGCTTCTCCAAACCTTCCAACCATCAAATTAGTATCTTAACTTCTGGTGTCTCAAGTGGTCTTCATCTGGCACTGTCATATATTGATTGCATTATTTATGATGTTACTGATGCTCAGCTATAGCATTTATTCTCATTATTCTTCCCAACTGCTTTTCCCCTAATCTTGTCAATAAGAGAAGCCTTGCCCTAATTTCAGCAATATATGAACTCTGGACAGCTTGCTCCAGACGACCAATCAATTGCTCTACTCAATACCAATCACAGGGCTCTCCTTGCAGGCATTACAGCAGAAATTCTTATTGCTGTGTTGCACCCTTAGATGCTGTTCAAATATCTGTACAATGATGTCAGCTGTCTTTCACTTTTGTGATTTTTTACTACTTTTCATTATTGCACACTGTCTGTGTGAAGAGTCTCAAAATTATTTTTATTGTGACAGTGCACATAACATTTCCCATTTTTCTCACAATACCATATCTTAGTTCACTAATTTTCCAGTAAATCTGCCCACAGCCCTGCTTACTCCTCGAAGACAAATTAAAATGATTATATAATTTATATTCAATCACCTCACTGGCAAATCTAAGAGCAGAATTAGTAATTATTCGTTGAATTATGGCTGTTCAAACAGCACAAACATTAACTGTCAAATATTTAAACGTAAAGGTATTGTGTAGGGAAGAAAAGAAAACAATTTCACAAGAAAGAATTTGAGAACCATGCTATATTCTCAAGAAAATTCTGCATAGCAAAAAACACAGTGCAATGTTTTACCTTCATATTGCCCCAAAATTGTCCAGGAGCAGGTAGGAATATCATCAATAAATTAATCCTTATTAAGGAAAGAGAAACAATTGTGTCCTTATTATTGGCAATGGTCATAGGCATACTAAATACACATGAGTTTATTTGGTTCATAGTATCATGGATGCTTTGTGTCTGTGGATCTGAGAAGCTTTTAAAATATTCTAAAGATCTCAGTTGTAATCAGCAAGGATTTTGTACATCTGAGTGAATATCAGAAATATGTACTATAATATGCACTGTAACAATTCCATGGATAGTTATGAATATATTGTTTATAAAAATAGAGAATGCAACCATGCAAAAATTTCTATTTCCCTCAAAAAAATTTTATGTGTGTAAAAGGCTGAATTCAAGTTAGGTTTGATATAACTCTCAAGGAATTGCAGATTTCATTTTACACTGCCACATACCACAGCCCCAAGCATACACACTTTTTTGGATAGACTTGATTTGCACTGTGCTAGACCCAGTCCTGTGGGTCCCATCTGTTTCTGGAATTAAATTACCTAATCCTAAAGCCCTTCCATGTAAGACTATGACATTACTTTCCAGAAGGTAATGATAAATAGCATTTATAAGTTTTATAGGCTGCCTCAGTTTAGCCTGCTAAAGAACAGCACAGAGCTACCATTTTCATGGAAGATAAGCAAAGATGAGCCAAGGAGCATTCTCTTGTCAGTGAAGAGCCCATACTGATCATTCGACTAATTAAAGTCATTTTCTGTACCTACTTACAGATGACATAGAAAAGG
This sequence comes from Alaudala cheleensis, assembly GCA_013398995.1. NCBI lineage: Eukaryota > Metazoa > Chordata > Aves > Passeriformes > Alaudidae > Alaudala > Alaudala cheleensis. The sequence goes on along the minus strand of VWYE01024490.1, from coordinate 85,906 downwards.
GTTTCCCCCTCAGATCTTTCTTTTCACAAACAAGTACTTTCCTTTTCTGGAATCAAAAGCACTTTATGTTATGAAGTTTTTATTTTAGATTGTATATATATACATATATATATTTGCATACAAACCTCTCTGTTTCAGAGGGATGTTAAAAGAGAAGGGTTTTTTAAATTTGCAGAAAGCATCCTGATATACAAGACAGACAGCATGGAAAAATTTAACATATATGGCTGCTTCAAGATTGTGGTAAAGAATTTGGGCTTTCTTTTCAAAGTTCCTGTGTTGCTCCAGAACTACTAGGAATCATAAATGTGCATCAGTTTGGGAGGCACCTCTTTTACTTCCACAATGGAGAGAGGTACAGGTATGTTTGGAGCTGCATTCTAATATTAGGTGAAGCAAATTAAAATCTTTGTTTTGGCAAAGGCCAAATAAGATGTATCACCTAAGTAAGCCCCTACAGTTACCTGCCCTAATCACTATACTGGATATTTTCCTGGAAGAATATTTTAAGATTTTATTGAAGATATATTAAGGGTAAACTCTTGTTAAAATGCTGAAAAAATATTGTATATTCCCCAAGTATACCTTTTTTTTTTCTTCAAGGTTTCATATAAATACTCCAGTAATAAGTTAAAAAATAGAATTAATATTCTGTAATTAGGACTTGTGGGAAAACGCACTAACTCCAAGAAGACCAAATTCTTCAAAATATAAAACAAATAAAATTTCTAGCAAATTAACAACTAATTTTAAAGCCATTTACTTCAGACATACTTAGGAAATATGGAGCCATGCTTGGCAATAATGAAATATTTTAAGCAATTTTTAACAGATATATTTTAAACCAGAGCTAAATAGTCATCCTGAAGACCATTGTGGTGGGTTATAAATGTGATAATTTCAAGTCATACTGTCTTGACTAAGCTAACATGCAAAACAGAACAGTTTGCTGGAAACTATAAAAAATGAAATAAGAGCAGTTCTAAGTTGTTTCTTTCAATACTAATTACATGTCTGCAACAAGGTTAAATTAGTTGACTCTGTAGTCAATATTCTCAGAGTAGTCTTGGGGTTATGTCTTAATTATTGTGTCTTTTTTAACAGAACAAATTAAAGTTTCAGTGCTATGCTGTAGGCTTTCCCTTTATCCCCTCTACTACTTCAATGTTTGTACTACTTACAAAGGTTTTTCTGAGTAGCAAGACATCTGAGGCACAAATAGTTAATTAATTTCTAGTGGAGCTACAGTTCAAATCAGTCATACCTGAAGAAATGTCTTATAAACTCAGATATCCAGACATAAATTGGAAAATCAGAAGAGCCCTCTGAGTGAACTTTTCAGTTATAAGTATATGCTTATTTCACTGCAGAAAGATTTGTGCTTATTGTAAATTCTAAAACTGAAAACAAGTTAAGGAAAGCTTAAGTCTAAGCACAGTTCTTCTTTTAAAAGTCTTATAGCTAAACAAAGCTTTGTAAAAATAAAGTCAGTTATACAAATTATAGATATGATTTTCAAAAATGAATGGTTTCCTGATCTAAGTTCTCTTTTCTCAGGAGCAATTATGAAAAGGTTAAAAATTCATTGTGCATTTACAGACAATTGAATGAAATACAGTAATTTAGCCTATTGCAAATGACAGACCCTTCCAGAACTGCATAAACATCACTAGAATAGATTTTCTAGAAGAATGGCGCAGAAAATAAATGCAAACACAGATATATTGAATAATATTGAATAAAATGATACATCTTTTAGAAGATAGGCTACATTATAGTGATAATAAATTGGCTAAAAATAATTCATATTGTTCCACTGTTATTAATGAAAGTTTGCCTAATTTTTAGGACAGAATTCATTATGTAGCTCTCCATGTAGATTATTAGTTCTGTATCCACTTGGTCCTGTAGAAGGTCAGCCTCAAATCTATGTAAACTTTATCATGAAATAATCCATTAAAAACTCGTGATGAAATACAAGCTCATATCTTCTGCAATTTGGAAAATCATAGCTACAAACATTAACCAGTGCCCCCAAAACCATACTGACAAAAGAAGAGTTAAGAAGAATAAAACACAGGATACAAAAATCTCATTTCAGTTTTGAGCACAGTCGATGAAATATTCACCTTGGCACCACCATCAGTACCCTAATTTTTGTGCAGGTCTAAGGCTAAATACAGTAGGTAGATAATTCTTGTTTTCAAAAATTAAATACTACATTATAAAATTTATATTGACTCTCAGAATGGCAAAGACACATTGTGAAAGCTGTGTGTTTTGATGTATAAGCAAAGAAAGAAGGGATGCAATTGTATTGCTGCTGTGCGATATAGCACTTTGCTGTTGGAAACACTTCAAAATTTCCTTAAGTTCCTTGATATTTTGCCTTCAGGTGATAGAACTGAGGAGAGAAAATGGCCATAATCCTGACATATAGCACATTTTGTTCAGTATTTTCTTAGGCCGTGGAAGAAGAAAGTTTTTCACAAAAGAGAAAACAGTGGTTATAAACACAATGGGAATCTTCATGAGGAAAAAGAAAATTGAAGTAAAATAAAGCAAAACCAACCAAAAACTCACTGTGAAGAATAATTCTAATTTTTACAGCCTTGACAATATGCTATTAGCTCAGAAGACAAAACTGCAAGCAAGTCATACAAGTGTTTTATTGTGAGAGTATGGGAGCAGGGAAATATTAAATTTCAAACTGCATTCACTTTCAAATCAAGAACTGGCAGAAAATGCTTTTTAAAATAGTGATTATCCTTAACTGTCAAAACGGTGCTTACGTGCTGTCTGGAAAAATTATCATTCATATTCATTTGTCAGTACTTCTCCCACTCTACACAGTCAGGCAACGTTAAAATTCAAGTCAAATTTGGTTTTTGGCAATGATATTTATTGCTCCTAAATACTAATATGTAGACAAACATTTCCTGTTTCTTAATGCTGCTTGCACACATTGTTGCACTGTATTTCAGACTAACACTTTATAATTTCTATGTGAAGAATTTGAGAGAGAAGCAGGATCTTCTGTTAGGAAGGAGACACTAGTTGTCCTTTTGGTCTTTCAATTTAGTGATTTACATTATTTTTATGACATGCTACAACATCAAAAAAAAGCCCATTATACAAAAGCCTGACCATAACATTCCAGAGAGTTTGCTTTGCATAATGTATCTCCATTAGGGTTCCCATATAAGTTGACAGTATGACAGTTAAATCTCTTCATGCATTTCTATCACTTCACATAACAAAATGTCAAACTTCCTATGCACACTGAAGTAAAATACACACAATATGTAACACAAAATTAAGACATGCGCAACCAGAGCATGACAATGTTCTGTAAACAGGGATAGTTGGTATCAGATTGAAATCTAGAAATTACAGTCTCCTAGGTATAATGGTTTCATTAAAATGTTCAAACAGTGTCTCCAAAGCTAATTTTCTATCCAAAGTACCCATGCATAGAAAGTACAGCAATAAGACATCCCCCTGCTATGCCTTTCTGAATAGCAGATTAACTGCAGAACTAGAATGATGTCAATTTGTTTCAAAATATTGCAGCAAAGCTTTTGAATGGATGAGCAATTACTAACAGAGGGTGCAATTATAACCGAGTCACAGGGAATGCTTTAATATGGTTCTCCTTGTATGTACAAGGAATAACAAGAAAATGTAATGAAAGAGGAATAATGAGACAGCTGGCTTTGACAGCACCTTGGCAGCCTTCACGAAGAAAGTAAGTGCATTAGTTCAGTGGGGTCCATTCTTCAAGACATCCAAAGAAGGATGAGGAAAAAACATCTTGTCAGAGAGTAGCCGAAAGCTGCCACCAACAGTGGTAGCATAAGATTTACTTGAATCAAAACAAAATTTAGTTTTTTACACTAATTAGCACAAAAAAGACAGTCATTTGGGCTGGCTTTACTAGACCTTCTTTGCTTATTTTTTTCCCTTCTCTTATCCCAGATCCCAAACTTGTTTTTTAACTCTTTGAAGATGAAATAAAAATCCACTTGTGACCTCTCTATTCCACAAGCTCACTCAAAAATTCACTCTTTTGTTTCTGAATGAAATTTTTACAAAGTGCTTTTTGCCATTTGTCACATTAAGGTGCCTTAACACTATTTCTGCACTTAAATAGGTACTGCCTGGAGCCAGCTGGTCTGCCTAGACTGGCTTGGGAGGAAGAAAATTAAGTTTCAGAAGCAATGGGCTAAATTCTCCTTTCAATTATCCATTGTAACCTTATTACACACAAAATCAATGATACAATGTGCTCCCGTGTTTTGCTACTAGAATCAATATAATTGTCCTTATGGTATTCAAATGCTACAAACATAGCAAAGGTTTTTATTAAAGATAGATAACTCCAACAACTCCCAAACATAAAAAAAAGCTTTATCTAGACTACTGCTAAACTTCCTTTTTCCGAACAGTGTTCTTAAATTGCCAAAAGCTGCAAGGAACTAAATACTAAGATCAAAGTGTGCTGTACCCAGTTCTGGTCTCCTCAGTACAAGAAGAGTATAACAAAGGGTCACTAAGATGACTGAAGGACTGGAGCATCTCCTCTATGAGGTGTAGCTGAGACACCTGGGACTGTTTAGTCAGGAGAAGGGAAGGCAACCATGTTGCTACTACATAAATTCCAGGAGTAAAGCTGCAAAGGGCACAGAATCAGGCCCTTTTTGGTGGTGAACACCCAGAGACAGTGGGCTCACACTGAAACATTCAGTTTGAGGGAGGTTCCCTTTGAGCACTAGGAAAGGCTTCTTACTGTGATATTGACTGACCACAAGTTGTCTAAGGAGTTTGTGGTGTTTCCATCCTTGCACATGTCCAAAAGCCATCTGGACATATTCCTGGGCAACTGGCTCTAGACAGTCCTGTTTGGGAAGGTGTGCTTGTGCAGGTGACCTGCAACATCCCTTCCAACTGTGGCCATTCTGTAATCTGGTGATTCTCTGAAATAGTCACATACTTGCTATAAAACCTTGTCGGAAAAAAAACCAAAAACAAGTATGAACAAAGATATGCAAGAGCACAAGCTGTTTCTTCAGCACACTACTTCTGCACCTGCTAAGTAATACATTGTCTTCAGACAATGTCTAAATAACTCACTCAGGAGAAAGAAGGTATTAGCATACCTAATCTGGTAGTATACTTTAAATTTGAAGGGATTTCTTGTAGGTTTGTGGGAGTTTTTAACAGGCTTGCAGTGATCTATGAACATGAAATAAGTCCATTAAAATGTATTCCATCTTTATTTATGATTTTTTCCCCTAAGGTACACATAATTGAATTGGAATAGATGATCAGTATCATTGTTCATAAAAGTGCTAATCCCTGTCCACTCAGCTATAATAAACTACAATCATCAGGTTTCAGAGCTGCAACACAGCATTCAGCTGTTTTTTGTCTTGTAAGAAAAGTTAAATGGACATTTACCATCCAGACATTGGGTATCAAAGTTAAGGTTTGTGTGAGCAGAGGCTACAGCATCGGGTGCATAGTACTATTGGCACATCCCTCCAAAATGGAAATTGCCCTTTTTGTTACCATCTGGAAGTATGGTTTTTTTATCTTTCTCACATATATACATTTCTGGGCTCTTTATTACTACATGGTATTGCTACTGGTACTACCTGTGTGAGCAAGAAATATTATTTTGCTATTAAACCTAAAGTTTAATAATATAATGATATCTAAAAAGGCAGAGAGACAGGCCATGACTACTGTGCTGCAGATTCTAGAACTGTAGGACTGAAATAGGGTCACTCTCCTAAAAAGCTTTAAAAAGTCTTTCTTTCTGCTTTCAGGTTGTAATTCACACCTACTTTTCACTTTATAGAATAAGAAATATATTCTCAAAGTGTACATAACAACTGAGGAAATCTAGAGGCAGAATTAAAGCACAAAGACATTTTCTTTCATATCAACAACCACTTACATTTCCCCATTGTTATAGTAAATACATTCCAGAGCAACACAAACAGGAAATTAGGTCTTCTGGCTTCCTCCACTATTTTTCAGGAGAGTCTGTGCATGAGAAGATAGCCTACTTCCTAGACTATATTAACACATGATAATTATATTTTCAAAGCAAAAAGGAGCACATGTCCTTTGTAGTCTTTGATGGTAACTTTAAATTGCACTCATTGCTTTACAGCAAGTATCTCACTCTAATGAAAAATAAAGTTATAATGCTGAATAATTGTTCACTGCCTTCCAACTTCAAAGTGCTCTGTAAATATGACCTAATTCATCAAAATTTTCAATACTCAAGAGAATTGGGTATACAACAAGCAGAGATAGGAAAAGCAAGGCAGACAAGGCTAGTGGTCAAATTATGTGATTTTTGCCCAAGCATATCCTTGCTCAGGATTTTTCTTAAACAACAAATAAATCTAAAAAAGTAGATGACATTTTTCTATTTTTCTAATTAATATGAATTTTATTCCTGCAAACACAGGATTACAGTGGATATAATAAACTAATATGAATAAATGTTTTATAATGGCACATATAAATGTTATGAAATCTATACATATACACTATATAAATGTACATACATAAAAATATATCTATTAAAAAAACCCAGATTGCTATGAAACAAATCATTAGGGAAAGAAATATTGCTGATATTGGTATCTATGCATATACATAACTGCTCAGATAAAGCATCTACTTGACCTTAGACTTGTAATTAGAAAACATTAACTAGACTTTCAGAATTCTTATGGTTATTAAAAAGACATTAAAAATAAGATAAACTCTGCACAGTTTACATTTAAAACAGCCAAGTAACATCTTATTTGAAGACAGAATCTTGTTTACCCGCTTTTGATTTTTTTTTCTAGTATTCCTGTTAGTTATGGTTACCACTGAAATAAGGAAGGAAGGAGAGGAAGTAAAAAAGCAAAAAAAGCAGGCAAAACAAGGAAGTGAGAAAAGCAAAAAAACAAGAAATTAAGAAAGCAAGTGCAAGCAAACAGGAAAGAAAGAGAGAAAGATAGAGAAACAAAAAAGAGAAAGAAAAGACAGAGAGAAAGAGAGAGAGAGAAAGATAGAAAGAAATTACTTCATTATTCTCTTTTCTATGCTAAATGCTAAATGTCCTCATAACAGCTGGAAATAATATAGCATCACCTAACTCAGAGGAATTATCCCAGTGTTTGCCAGGAGTAGCTAAACCAATAAATAGCTGGAAATATGAAGGAAAATGAATGAGAAAAAATGAATCCAGCTTTGTATGGGAATTATCTAAATTAAACCACCCCTTGTGTAGGATGTTCTCACCTCTTAAATCGGATTAATGACTATGACCATAAACAAAGCTATTGTGTTTTATTCTAATCCAACAGAAAAGCATGTAAAGCACTTTTAAAATGAATGCTTGGCCACTAGAGCCCTGGCATTTTTGCATACAGCACCACACATTCTGGGCACATTCACAAGTGCTTTTGCCATTTTATGCTGGTACAGAACTTGAGCATTTCCGTGAACATGTTCATTGGCTGCAAAGAAATGAAACTGTTTTTATTTACCAAAACTATATGTGGGGCAGGAGATAAACCAGTGCAGAAGATGCTAGAATGAGTGCTAGGAGGCATCCAAAGTGCTTCTCCTTCCAGGGAACTAAATAAACAGCAGCATTAAGCTTATAAAAATGTGATCTCTCTTATTTTCGATAGTGCCGTATTTTACTCTTGCAGTTCGTTTTATGGGTTTAATGAGCTCAGATGTAAGTAGATCAATAGAACATACCATGTAAGTAAATCAGGAGTAGTTAAAAGGTCAAAGTTTGGATCTAATCAGAAGAAAAAACCCCACACCACTCTTTAAAATGGCCATATGGCAATATATCTATATGCTGTATTCGTCGGACTATCCGGTCAGCTTCCCTGAAGCAGGGAAGACCCACATGTCACCTGAATCACCCCATTACACTGGCGATATTGTGCAGGGAAAAGAAACAGGTTTAAAAAAGTTGTATGATAATGTCACTGCTGTGCAGTTTTCACTTACCATCCAGAAATTACAAGAAATAAATGCCTGATCAATTGCAAGCACACCACATTTGTTAGCATGGATTCAAGAACAATCCTCAGCCAACTGTACTTCAAAGTGCCGTGGAAGAGTGACCACCAGCAGAAAGTCTCCCCAGTTATCTGTATCCCCAAAGTATGATCAAACTCTGGACCTGTTCCAGCTGGCAAGAGGGAGGAGTGCAGTGAGGGCTCTGCAGTGGCTGGCTACATGGATTGCTCACTCACTACCAGGCTCAGGCAGGGGTGGGGGGGAGCTACTGCCATCAGAGTACATAACATAGGAGATGGAGTGTTAAGGCCTGAGATGTGTGAGGGAGGAGACAAGAGTTCCTGACATGAGGAGGCTGAGGAGTGCGCTGTCCTGAAACACCCCGTCTATAGGGATTAAGTTTCTTGAACAAAATTGCCCCTAAATTATTATACCACCTATTTATTAATAATAGAGTTAGGAATGAGAAAAGAAAGCTTGAAAGTTCATTCAATAAAATAGAATATAAAGCAGTGTCCACAAAAAAAAACAAAACAAGAAAAAAAACAAACGAACAAACAAACAACAAGAAAAAAAAAAAAACCCAAACCAAAATAAGACCATTTCACATGATTGAGTCATGCTATTTGGTGGTGGTTTTGGTTTGGCTGGAGGGAACATGTGCTTGGTTTTTGTTTAATGCACAGATTTATCTCAGTGGTAATGTTGTCATGATGTTTTTTACAGAGGAAATCAATTGAAACAGCTCACTTATTTGGTTTTCTTGTTCCTGCTGAAATGGAAACCCAAGCATGCCAATGCTGTGCTAATATGTGTAAACCATAAAATTACCCTGGCTGGGGACTACAGCTCGAACTAACTGAAACAGACAGCAGGCTGCTTTCATCACCCTAAGTGAAACTAGAATATTGAGAAGTAAGAATAAAAAGTTAAAAGTAAATTAGGAACTGATATTATAAATTCCTGTAAACAGCTCCTTAGTTATATAAAAACAATAATCACATACAATATACTTTACTAAACAAAGGTTTTCAGAAACAGTAGATTTAAAAGATAATAATTTATTATTATATTAATATAGGAGATAATATCTCAATGAAAGAGAGAAATCTAAGGTGTATCTAGTTACTGCTGTCTCTATTATGTTTATTTAAATATTGCTAATGTTTACCTTATTGTGCTTTTTTTCTCTTTTTCAATGTTCTTCCTGATAATAGATCTTTTTAAAATTGCATACAAATTTTAGAAAAATTGTCCATGACTCTAATGTGCATTATGCCAAGAACTTACTAAATTTTATTTAATTACTCTTAATAAAATCAAACAAGGTCATCAGAAAGTATAGGAAAGAGGATAATAGGAGAAAAATACCTCCAAAATGATCCAATCAATTACTATTCATCAATCACACAGCTGGGAGTAAATTTGTACTGTTTGGCTGAGGATAACATTTCCTTAAGCACTATTCACATGCTTAGTAGAACCCATGCTCACAGGCTTTGTTGAACCAATGTTTAGCACACAAAACTGAACCAGGGAATTAGTCTTCCCTATTCCTATTCCTACAGAATTCCTCCAAAATATTAACTTGTTGCCAAAAGCTTTGCCTAATTATGGAATTTGGTACTAAAGCAAATCCAGCTTGGAAAAGACCTGGTCAGATCAAAACCATCATGGATTGATGATACTGATCATGTGGAAACACCAGCTGCTGATTCAAAGGAGTGCAAACTAGGGCTTTTTGGTGAATTAGCTTTACACTGGCAAGCTTGAGACTACTCAAATACTGTCTGTCCACTGCTGCCTAGCAAAAAACAGCATACAAGTGAGAGGTCAACATAAACTCTATAGAAGTGTTCTGGCAAATTTGCCAGAAATAAAATTGTGTGTCCATTCCTCATTCAGATGAAATTAGCACTCCTGGGTCACCCAGTAGCAGATAGATCAGGTATTAACAATAGTGAAATGAAAGCCTAATTACATTTACTGTAAAATGAGTATAGTAATAGTTCTTACGACAGCCAGAGTATAGAGAGAATTAATTCAAATCCCTGTAAATCCCAGAGGCCTTTAGCTCATTCTATTGTGTAAAATTCAACAAAGTAGTACTATTCCACAACTTATTTTTTCTGTTTTGAAATTGTCTTGATGATATATATCAATATTTTTGTTCACACTACACAAGGAAAAGATGACAGTAGAAATTAAAATACAAAACCCTAAATATTATAACTCATTTCAATATTGTCATAATCCAAATTACAACTCAAAATATCTTCTTCCCCAAATGATTTAATGGAGAGAGATTCTTGGTCAAATTTTGAAACTTGAGTCAGCAGGAACAAAAAATTACCTACTACACACTCCCTGAAATATCAGAAACTTTACTTAACTCAGTGCATGATCTGATTGGAAAATTGTAAATAAGTTATTAATGTAAGCAAAAATGTTTTACTGCAAATTATTGGCAAGGCAAAATGCAGATTTCTTTCCATATTTGAAAGATAAATAAATTGACAGCAGCAATTATCCTGTTTTGTCTAGGTACCTTTGCAGAAGGATGAGCTACCCAACCAGACATCAGAAGCTGAAAGCTAATGACTTGATGCAACTGCCATTTTGTCATTTCCATTTCATCCCATTACATGAAACTACCTGGTTGCTATTATGTTAAGTAGATTCCATATCCTTGTAAGTGCAAAATGCCAGAATCTCTTTAAGTACTGCCTTTCCCTTCTGCATCACAGCGAGAACCACAACATCAAAGCTCCACCCCTCATTTCAAGTGTAGAGCTTCTTGAAGTCAAACTTCCATTTGTTTCCAAGGTAACAAAGGGAAACTCAACTCCAGCCTGTTTCTGGCTTCACAAGTAAAAATTAACCGAGTGATGGATATATGTGTCTTGCTTTAACTGAATATTTGTCAAAAGTTAATGATTGCATCAAGTAGAATGGAAAAAAATTAAATATATTTAAAATAAAGAGAAAAATTTGGAATAAATAATTACAACAAAAGATTACAAATACTTAAGACATATTTACATTTGCAACCCTATCTCTGTAAAAAGCATACATAATTTAATGAACCAATTTAGAAATTGCATTGTCTTTTTTTTTAATCTTTAGGATAAATATGGGTTCTACTTTAATGGCTTGTGCGTACTGGACTCACTGGCTAAGAGCATTTCAAAATACCTTACCATGCATTTTGCAGTATAAAAGTTGAGTAAAGTATATTTTTAGTTATTGTTCCACATTTAAAAGCCTTTTCAAGACTAGAGCATATTGCAGCTTACACACAGTGATTTCAACTTGGAGGGAAGCAATAAACTAATCAGGGTCAGAATAAAAGCACAGATCTTGCTGCAGCCCTTGGGACTGAACTGAAAAATGCAACTTACGGTCTTGGGGAATCAAAATATATGCCCAGAGAGAAGTGAGAGGAATAAATATGATTGCAAATTTTTTGTTACTATTTTGCCATAATTTTGATCTCCATCTTTAAACTTTCCCACCCAATGCTACCTACCATTTTCCTTAATAGATTTTATTTAAAGCTTAACATAGGTACCAGCAACTCATACACAGCATGGTAAATTTCCCAGTTAGCCTCCTTCTGATGGTATTTTTGAAAAGAACTTTCTCTAGTGGATCACTGGGTCACATATTCCAAATCCATTTCAGTGTCTTCTCCCACAGATTCATGCAATTGATTTTTTTTCCCCCCGAGAGAATGCACAAAGAAATGCAAGCCTCCAAGTTACTTTTGATTCTGTCCTTGAACTTTTGCTTGCTACTTTCACTATATTTTTTGTTTGAACCACTTCAGCCACAGAAGTGGAAAACAAGTAGCTAAAACCAATTTTAAACAAATAAATCAGAATTATACTCCAGCAAACAACTTATTTAGCATATAACCTATTTGTGTGTGAAGACTGAGCTATACAAATCTACTCACATTTAATGTCACATGAAAAAAATAAATAGTCTGAACAGTAACAGGCCAGATAAATAAGATATAGATGCCAAGCTGTATCAAGTAGACTGGGCTTCTAAAAAGAAACATCAAAAGAAATTCCAATTAGTCAGCTACTACTTTTTCTCATTTAAGTATCCTTTTATCAAATCTTTATTTTCAGCTATTATTTCCTTGCCCTTACTCAGAATTAAAAGGACTATTGAAGATCTTATACTCAAGAGTATATTTAAAACTGATTGTTTTGACTTTTGACAGGAATCTTTGGTCAAAGTAAACACCCTGAAAATTGACCCTAGAGGACCCTGCTTGAAAACTTCAGCTGCAGCCTGAAGAAAATTACTTCCTTCAAATTCCTGCTGCTTCCCAAGTAAAAGCTGGCTTAAAAAAGAATGCAACAAAAAAATGTAACCAAAAATGTTCAACAGAAAAATTCTGCCTGTTGGGACTGTTTAGCCAAGCAAGCATGTCTACTAAACATTTCAGTGCCATTTCATCTCTCCTTCCAAACTCAGATATGATCTGCCTCAATACCTGAAAATATTTTTGAAAAACTGTCGCACATAAATAAATAAAGTTGAGAATAGAAATTTTCTTTTCACCTTGCCATTTTCAACTTGCATGTATACTCAGTTTTTTCAAAGTGTATATTAACATCAGAATAAGAAAGCATCAAACTGTGTTGAAGCAGTTTATGTTAAACACTTAAGTGTGCACAAAAATGTGCACTCTCAGCAGCATGGCATGCAATTTGGTTATGTGAGGTGAAAAAAGTCTGAGCAGGTCTTTGTCACCTCATTTGGAAGCCCCACACCAGCTTGACTTCAAACAGACACATCTGAGAGGATATTGTGCATGACTACATGTCTTTGTTCCTAAATTATCAAGGCATGAGCTGTTTCTGTAGATTTTTGGTACTTGCCAACTAAAGCCAAAGTGAAATTAAAGTAGTAGTTCCAAGGCTCGTCACACTTGGGGAGCTTGCTGGCTCCCTGGGGGGCCCCATGGGCACTGGACTGGACTGTGATGGCACAAAATTCCTTTTCAGTCAAACCCACGGTGAGAAGCAGAGAAGTTCAACTCAGTTCACCAAGGATCCTGAAATGACAGAGGGACAAACACTTCCAGAAGCACAATAGTCTCCTCACTGCCTACAGTGAGGAGTGTAAGAAACTGAGCCCTTTGCCATCCATAAGAGGACACTTTGCTATCATCTTCCTGCTTTCATTCACAGAAGTCAAGAAGGCTTTTTTACAAGGTGATAAAATATATATATAGTGCAGACAGAGGGGGAAAATTGTAACATATGTGTTTTTAAATATTTTACAAATAATATTCCCCTTCTGTGTTATTTACCAGAACATTTTCTTCCTGTCCCATCTTTAGCTAAACAGGAGGTGGAACAAAAAAAATAAAAGGGAATGTTGGCTTACAGATCAAAAAAAATCACTGTCAGCGGGCACAGGTGTCTCATGTTTATTGTTTTTTTCCTAGGCTAGGCAGTAAAAACCAGTAATTTTACAACTGGGAATTTCAAATATAATTTTGTTTACTTGTTCTTCCTGAGATGATTTATCTTACTGCTTTCTATTTTGAATGGATTTTATCTCTGTATCTTCCAGAGCTGATATAGCTCCACAGGTATTTCCCACTTCCAAGCAAAGTCTGTCTAAATGAATTTTGTAAGACTGTGTTATATACAGCTTCAGTTGTCAAAGGAGATTGTATATCAGAATGTGATTAGAATAATTTTTCAAACAGTTCTAAGTGAAAGGTCTGAATTTCTAATTTATAAAATAGTATCTCTCTAACAGAAAATAAGAATTTCTGTGGCTTTATGGAAGTGATGAGCACAGCTTTATAGGGAATTCTAAATTCAATTTTCCAGGCTGGAAGGGGAATTGAAGCATTTTAGTCAAAACATCCTGTCAGAAATTAGAGAATTTAATTTTGGTATAGAAGAGACTTTCTGTCAATTCAAAACCAAAATCATTACAGTTGTTTTAAAGGTGTATTTCCAAATATTATAATAAAAATTTTCAAGTCAAGAATTTCTCTCCAGGAAATTCAGCAGAAACCTATTTCATGATAACCACTGGGTAACTCCCTTTGGAATAAGGACAGGGTTAATTAGGTAAATATACTTGTGTAAAAATGATAAGGGATCGGAGCTAAGCTTGAGACCTTTATAATATAGATATTGCTGCTTTTGTTCTGTAAATATTAAAGCATTTTGGGCTGGCATTAGTATGACTTATTCTCCAGTCTATATGAACTTTTAAACTGCAATTTTCCTTAACAATAGCATTTGGAGTGTGCAGAAGGTTAATGTCACTCATGTTTCTACTGCATAACCAAAGTATCAGCCATGCCTGCCCTGCAAAACCAGTGGGGCACATGTTCACTGCTTTCAGTACTCAAATTGTCTCTACCCAGCACTATGGTATCCACAAGATATGTATACAGCTCAAATGGGAAATAAAGGTGAACTAAGCAAATATTTGTGTTTTGACATACAGACTTCCTCGTGGGAAAAGCTTTCATTAGACCAGATTGCTCTTGGGTCCATTAATTTCAATATATAGTATTAATATCAATTTATCAGATTTATACTGAGAGATAGAGAGTTGGAATTATATTTATATTAATTGTACAACCATTTCAGTACTCAGTGTATCCCTAAGATTGTGGTCTGATGCCATAATTTAAGAAATCACCTAGAGGGACCTGCTTCAAATGTTCCTGTAAGCAAAATTGCAAGTTTTTTACTTGCAGTTATTAGTTTTGCAGCAGAGATAAGCTCAGTTCAGTCACATATTATATAAATTTCTCACAGATACTCATCTGAAGCTATGACTTGGCTGGGGTGAGGAGGTAGATAGAAAAAGGGGAAGTAGGAAGACGAGAACAGGGATCTGCTCTCCAGGGCAATGAGGACAAAATTTCAAGCAGGGGGAGTTTTCCACACTTCCATAAATAAGATATTAATCAAAAGGCACCCTCAACTACCCAAGCAGATTTTGTGCTATGGAGAAAAAAGACACAACCCTTGCACCATCTCCCATGCCCCCTGGTCCTTCCTCAGATTCTTGTCCAAAACCTTTTTCCCAACAATCTGACTTCCAAAGATTTAAAAAAAAAAAAAAAAAAGTTTATGCAGGGCAACCTTATTCTTTGCCCTGGACTTTGAGGAGCTTGAAATCCCTTGAGCTTGAGACAGTGCATGGAGTGTCTGTTGCACACCTCATTGCTCCACCTGAAACCTGAAACACATTTGCAGTTCTCTTAAGCCAAGAGTAAAAGTGGGCTTTAAAGGGATCAGGATCAGAGAGGGTAGGTGGTCTTGCTTTTAGATGTGAAAGCCTGAACAAATACCTGGACATAAAATGAATTCCATAAAGGAAACATTTTAGAGTGCAATAGAATTATATTTCATGACTTCCAATTTTCATTAGTCATGCGCACCCTTTGTAGTTACGAATGAAGATTTATAGGAAAAATATTTCTAAACAAAAAGGTCACTCTTTCACAATCAGATGGGTGAGATAATTTAATGTCTAATTTTTCTTTGTCTTCAATCCTGCAAAGGCATAAAGCTCAGCTTTTATTTTAAAATGAGTAAATGTTCATTTCAATGTGTTTTGAACTGAATAATTCTACTCAAATTTGACATAGAAGTTATTTTTTAAGTTCTCAGATAAGTAAATTT
This sequence comes from Alaudala cheleensis, assembly GCA_013398995.1. Lineage (NCBI taxonomy): Eukaryota > Metazoa > Chordata > Aves > Passeriformes > Alaudidae > Alaudala > Alaudala cheleensis. Next base: position 70,169 of record VWYE01024490.1, on the reverse strand, counting down.
TTAATTAAAAAGAAAATTACATGTGCTTTGATATTCTGTTACAACAAATAAAGCCTCTTTTAGTTTATATTTAATTTGTATTTTAGTGTCTAAAGAATAGCTGTATTCAAAAGAGAATTACTGGTGTGATAAAAAAAAAAATAATCTCATAAACCTCCCTTAATCAAAACTCAAAATCTGGCAACAAAATGTCAGTGTGGAGTGTTTGCTTTATAAACTTCTGGGAAAAGGTTTACAATGTCAGTATTTCAAAATGAATAATATCATAGAGTTTCTTTATCATTAATGAATTTGCCATTTTAATCTAAAACATGAAGAAAACATCTGTATTCTGAAAAATAAGTAGATGGAATGTTGAAAGTGGTTCAAGAAAAAAAATTGCATTATTTTTAATGACATGGTGTCTGAAATCATTAACATCTTAGTCAAGAATGACCATGCAGGATCTCCTACATTATGTATGAAAAGCAAACTAAATGCTTCTGGTTTGACCATGAGGTACCTTAGAGTTTCCACAGCACACACTTCAATTTTTAGTTTTATCTTTCTGCCTTATCTCTTACTCTTTAGAAATTTTGGTGCCTGATAATTTTTTGCATCCCTTGGTATGCACTATTGTGACAATTTCTATATTGCCAGAAATTATCGTGACTCTCTGGCCAAGAGCTGCCTGCTTATCTGCCTAGATTTTCATTCTGAACCCATCTCCATACTATTTCTGTGCCCACTACAACCCCATGGCTGGCAGGAGTGTCACCCAGCAAGGGGAAGGCGGAAGCACTGACTCTATTTCCAGATGCTTCCCTTGCTGCCACGCTGGCAGATGGAGCAAGCAGGCCTTGCCTGCCAAACATGGCATAATTCTACTCTTAGCTCAAGCAAAGTCTTGGCTATGCTGAAACCTGTGGCATGTTGCCCATCCCCTTCAGCAGAGCCTGGCTTCTGGCACTGCAGTGGTGATGGGGAAGCACAAGATTGATTAAGTGAGGAGGACACCAGGCAAACGAAGCGGAGGTTCCACCATGCACATGGGTGAGGAGAGGCTCTGAAGGAAGCCAGGAAGCAACATGTCTTAGGTCTTTGGTCTCCCTTGATGTGGTATATAAAGATGGATGATACTCACAACATTACTGAAATTATTTATTGACCAGAGTAGGTAAAACAGCACGGTCACCATTCTATTTTTCTTTATTATCTTACACAATTTATTCTTATGCCTAACCTGAGCCCTGTAGCATTTAATCACTGTGCTCTTTGGTCCTCTTTACCCCAGCATCTTTCTTAATACGTGTCATCCTCATTCATCTTGTCACATTTGAGATTTAGAGGGTAAGATTTCTTGGAACAAAGATGCATCTCACTGAAACTCCTGAAAAACATTTCCGGCATCCTTTGAATGCAAAATAATGAAATCAATACAAGTTTATTTTCATTATTCTCTTCCTATAGAAAAAGATGACAGAATTAGGTTCCCCAGAATCTAGTACTCTCAAGAAGTTTTTTGATTTTGCTGTCTTTGAACCATCTATATTATGCAGCATTTCCTTGATTTTGAGATTGCAGATTTTAAAGGGAACAGTTGAGACAAACAGTTTCAAGGATCTTTTCCCCGAGAAATATGTTCCATCCTCCATCATCATATCAGAAACCATAATACATACCATCATCAGCTCTTCCTTGGTAGGACACTAAGGGGCTGCTTGCCACTTGACTCATGTCCCCTGCATGTGACCTGCCTTAATATCAGCCCTCAGCTGTTTGGTCTCAATTTCTTATTTTTTAGTTTTAATGTGACAGGTGTCTCAACAAAAAAACTGTAAGCCACCAAACTCCTCACTTTCTCAATTTTCCTTGCTTTGGATGATGATATCTGGATTCACCCCCACTAAATGTATGGTGGAAGGGGTTATGACCTACAGAACTGTTCAAAAGCAGGAGTAACTGCATCCATGCCTTGGCTAACCTCCAGAGGCCATGGAGAACTGGACATTAATTTTTTTTTTCCTGTAGCAAACTCTCACTCGCTTGAAGACCAAACACCATTCTTGTTAACTTACTAGTGCTAACTCAGCTTATCTTCTGTCATTATTTTTCTACCAAGCTTGATATTTCTGGGCATTTTGATGTCCTTTCCTTCATTTGTTTTAAATATAATTTGTTCCACACCATTGCATCACGTGTTTTATACTTCAGTGCAGACACCCTAGGGCAAGATGTCAGCAACCCAACTAGAACAGTTTGCTGAACTGCAGGTTTATTTCTCAAACCTAGGATTATGTTTATTGCTGGTCATCCTACTGATCTAATCTTGAAATAATTTGCCAGTGGAGATCACTTCCTGCTTATCTGGACCTCCTGGAGGGAAAAGAACTGCACTCTTCACAAATTGGCTTCCTCAGGAAGTAGATCTCTCAGCTCCTGGCCCCAAAGCTGCAGTGTGCCATCTAAAATATACCACTTTTCCATACTATAGGTGGTGACTTCCTCCCAAGCAATCTTTTATTTATTCCTATGACTGCCCTGGCACTTAAGAAATAAAGAAAAGCTTCAGAGGGAATTGAGAATTTTTACATGCATAGCAATAACGTTTAAACACAAATTAATTCACATACAGGAATTATTCAAAATACTCAAAAAATATTAGTATTTGAAAATAAATTCATAAAAAAACTAGCAGCCTCTGATGTTTTCCATGTGCTTAGATGACCACATTGGCATTAAAGGACAGAGTAAAGTCTGACACCTATCAGTGTAGAGGGCAAATTCTGCAAAAGAAGAGGGAAATGTCCTGAAGTAGCACAAGTAAAGGTGCTTTAAAAAAAGGGATTTGGAAAATTTTCTTCTTATTCCTTCAGTATAACTCCCTAAATTACTGCTGAATTGCAAGGATGGCAAGCAGTATACAGTTAACTTGGTCATGTTAAGTTTTTACTGTGTCTAATAAATCCTTCTCCACTTAGTATTATATTAACAAATATAATTTGATTCTAATTCTCAGTAAATTCACAATTAAACACAAAATAAAATAACTCTTTCAAAATAAAAATAATCTGCAAAAATATTCTGAGAATTCTGCAATATTCTACATTGACTATTGTTTAAAATTGCTGATTTAACGTGAGATTATTTAGAAATGAAAAATTGAATAAAAAAGTGACACTTTACAAAATATCAAAATTATAAATGCCATATAATTAAATATTAAGTACTATTATTTAATATTAAAAGCATATTTTTCTGTACAGCTCAGCCTTAAGCATATGGTTTATCTTTACTGTCTTGTATCTTCCTGTATGTTACTTTGCCAGGCTTTTTACACAGAAGCAGTAAATATCTTCCCTACCACACTATCAGCTGTAATATCACTGCTTCAGGATAGATCACCTATTAAACTCCTTTGGTTGATATGCCTCAATGCCAAAATTTAGATCAAGAAACTCTCAGATATTTTGTGAAATAGATTATAAAAGAAAATGGGGGTTTTCCTCATAAAACTTCCAGACCTTAAGTATTTCTTCCACTCCAAATACCATGATAAATCAAAATTAAAGATTTTCCTTAATCCAAATAAAATTTTAAAAAAGTTAGACAAAATGCCTGAATAATTTATCCAAACTTAGAAATTCTAGATTTTTTTTCTTAATTTTAGATTTCTGATGTGATTTTTTTAATTTAGTGAGCAAAGTATCAACATTTTAATATAATATATTTTGATCACTAGAGTCATGCTAAATCATACTAACAATCTGTACCGAAAGTATCAGAACCAGTATATTCTCTGAAATCTCCATTTCCTTACAAATGTTTTAAATACAAGAACAATATCAAACTGAAATCCCAAAAAAACTTATTCCACAGAAAAAATTCTTACTAGCTATACTAAAAGAAGAAATCTCATCATTTAATAATTTTCCCTGTGGATATAACAGGCAAAATATGGGGGGGAACAACAGAAGACAGAAAAGAGAAAGAAATCAGAATCTAGGGACTGCTGGGCAAAGATAGCACCAGACATGCTGAAATGAACTGTATTCTGCTCTCATTGTGTCAGGTTACACTAAATACCAAAAGCCTTTTTTTGTACTTTCTGGGAACCTTTCCCATATCATGCTGAGGCATTTACATTTAACTCAAATTAACATGTGACTGCTATGCTAGATGGCTAATGGAATACATGTTTAGTAATGAGAAAGCTCAAAATCACTTAGGAGTGTCAAATCAGGTATCTTCACCTCCATCGCCAAAAAGGCTGCCAGTGGTGTGTCAGAGACACCACAGTTTCCAAATGAGTTGAGTAGGAAACAATGGTGTCTCACTCCAGGAGGATGAGAAGATTCCCAGAAAAGAATATGCCTCATTCAGTCATGCCCACGATGTCCCACAGAAGTGCTGCCAGATGGGTACCTTGTGCAGAAGACTACATGGAACTAGTGTAATACATCACACACAGCTCCCGTGTCTTTATCCAAGAAGAGATACTTGTAGTGGTTGTCAGTAGAATCAATAGACTAAAATTAATCATCTGTTGGCTGAACTCAGTAGGAACCAACATGTGCTGGAGTCAGAGGAAATGCAAGAGAGCTGCAGTTCTTGTGTGTCTCAAAATTGTCTTTAACAGTCTCATAATCAACATAATTTGAGAATTCTACAATATTGTTCAACTATGCCAAGCTGGAACCACCACTTTTAATGTTTACATAAGACAAGGCCCACCACATGATTTCCTGTTCTCTTTTTTCCCCAAGGGTTTAGGTAAAGAAGAACCTATCTACTATCTGTAATCAATGTCCATTGTCCGTTGAGGGGAGGCTCTCACAGCTCCCAGCAACACATGAGGGGTCTGGCAGAAAGATGTAAGGAAACCCAGGACCGGTTTCACCACAGTCTTCTTGTCTGATCCTGAAGAGTCAAGCTCTGTATCTAGTGACTCACTTTACCATCTGCTCAACATCATAGGAGTACTGTGAGGATAAATACATTGTGAGTAGGAGGCACCAAGTAACTACAGTGTTGAAGGCAATATAGGATGTTGGCTACCAAAATGAAGGTGTAATTGTAGGTTGTACTATGTTCTTCTGCAATAGTAGTAAAGAAAAGCCAACATAGGCTTTAGTAGGTGGTAGCTGTCACAAAAAAAAAAAAAAAGAAAGAAAGAAAAAAGCTGACAAGGTACATAAGAAATATTGATTCTATTTAGTTGTTAATCTGTTCACTTAAGAAGAAGAGACTCAGGTTCAATTTTCCACACCATCGGCTGTTTATTTGCAGAAACTGGAAGACCATCAACAACAACAAAAACAGAGAATAATTCACACTCAGTCCAGAAAGTACCCTGTAGGTACTCACTTAGGCTGGGCTGTACTTGACTTCAAGATCTTCTTGTGAATAAATTGAAGTAAGAAATTTCATCCAAGCCTTCTGTGTTACATGGCAACTGTTTGCTTTTGGGTTTTTTTTCAGTTTCAGTAATTCTAAGAAGTAACTTTTCTTTTTTCCTGCACAAAATATTTTTTCATTAAATCCTTGCTGCAAGAATCCTGATGGGCCTTTATTTCTTCTGTTGTGAAGAGGACAGCAAAGGCAGCTTTAAATCTGAGGGACAGGTAACCCTTTATTCCCTCTTGAAATTTTTATCTTCCTCTACACACAATCACAACAGTTTTGTGTTTCATTCTGTTACTGATAAAGTCTTGGTTGCTAAGTTATCTTGGTGTGGTGAACATCACACTTAATATTTGCTATAATTTTTTAATTCTGTGGCTGTCCTTATATGCAAAAAATTTGAAAGAACAAACTGTTAAATTCTGCTGATGACTTTTAAGATATAACGTCTGTGATCAAAAATTTAAATCAATGTCTCTATAATTTTGTCACAAAAACAATTAGAATAGCTGCCTCTATAACCATGTCTTAATCATTATCTGAAAGAGTTCTGAGTTCCTAAAATTGTGGTCTACAAATTAAAAAAAAATCTGTTTTATTTTAAATGTTTCTCTCCTTAATTGTCTATTAACAATGACTGTGTGATTATTGTTGGAAATTAATCAACAACTTAAATGGGTATTTATTTTATCTCTTGTGTATGGACTTCTTTAGAGGCTTGCAAAACAGTAATTGAACATTTGAATAATAGTAAACTCAACTTTTTTACAACTCACAGAGAAGTCACAGTAAGGAATGGCATGCAAGCCTTGCTCCTTACCAAGGCTGAGAATTAACTGCCTAAATAAAAAGCTGTAAGTCCAACTTGGCCATGTTCAAAGGAATTATTCCAATGTCTCAACATTTAGTGTGTCAGGCTGCCACCATGGGAACCCTAACTTGGCCCAGTATAATTGAATTACAACATGATTTACTTTGTACCATTTGCCTTTTTTTCCACCAACCACTATCTGTATTGCTCTTACAAAAAAACAGTTTTAAAGGAGACAATTAAAACAGAATAATGGTTTAAGAATAATGGTTGTGGGTTTAAGCTCCTAAATTATATTTCCTTCTTCAGGTTATTCTCTTGTATATCATTCCTTTAATGTTCTGTACTTGGAGAAACTTCATAGTTTTCAGGAAGGATTACATAAAAAATTAATTTATTTTCTGAACCGCAAAGATGAAAAGAACCTTTTTCTTTCAAAATTTTTAAACATAGACTTCTATTTGAAAAACAGATCAGCCAATAGTGTCAGAAACAACTCTGTCCTGCTGTGCAAATCTATGACATAGCAGTGTGAAATCTGTCACTCCAATGCTTATTCGTCCTTCCAGACACTCAGCAGGTGGTAAAGGCCTTAAAGCATCTCAGAAAACAAAAAAGGGTATTTGAATTGCCATTTCATGTCATCTCTTACTTGGGAAAATTTCCATTTAATCTTAAAAAGTTGATTGCACTTCAAAAATAGCTTTGCCTTTCTTTCCCCCTCCAGATTACTTATCAATAGTTATAGTTATCAATAATTACAACTAACACAGTCTTCTCCCAGTTTGCATTCTGAATTGCAAGTGTGCATCTATAGCCTTGATGGGAGCAGTAATCTTAATGAGCACAGCTACATGATTTCATATGTACTTGAAATATCTGTTCTACTCCAGAGCTGCAGCAAAAAGTACCCAAACAAAAATTTTTAAAAAAGAAAAAAAATCCACAACAAATTAAAAACAAACCAAAACAAACCAACCAAACAAAACAATAACAACCAAAAAAAGTCCAAATGTGATATATCACACACATAAAACATGCTCTGACAGACTGACAATCTGGAACAGGTTGCCCAGAGAAGCTATGCACGCCCCAGTCCTGGAAGTGTTCGAGGCCAGGCTGGATGGAGGTTTTGAGCAACCTGGTTTAGTGGAAGGTTGCCTGCCTACAGCAAGGGGATTGGACTAAATGGTATTTTTGATCCCTTCCAAGTCAAACCATTCTGTGATTCTGTGTTTCTATGAAAATTATGTATACCTCAGCTAACAGTTCATCTTTCCTTGCTCACAAAGCTTAGTTTTTTTTCTTTTTCTTACAATCTTTGTTATCATCAATCCTATATGCTAGGAAGTAACCAAATGCAACAAGGATGGAACAGTTTGAAATATGTCAGGACCTTGTGCGCTACCATGCAAGCACCTTTGAAAGAGCAATTGTTAATGATATGATATGAGTAGCAGCTGGCTGATGGACAGCAATGCAGCAGCAGCCTGCCATGGACTGCCTTGAGAGTTTTCTGGGAAGACATCAGCTCTTGGGCCAGATAAACACTTAGGAGATGAGCAATGAGGGTGACTGGCTAACTAACACTACATCTTGGTTTCCCTCTCTGTGCTATTGCAGGCAAAACAGGACTTTGGCTACACTGTTCAAATGAAAACAGTTCTAAAACTGACAGCATATGGCAGTTTTTCCACGTGTGTACATAGACTCTTTTAGTTCAAAACCTGGGGTGTGCTAATGTGAATTTAGTAAAAGGGTGAGTAAAGAGATGGTTATTGTTATCTATCAATGGTTATTAGCAGTAAAACCAGCAGACCCACTGTTCCAATTAATTTTTTGGCTTCCCACCCTGGTGTAAAAGGACCTGAGGCAGATCAATGGAGAAAAACACAGAAAACTGTTCCTTTAGAGATAAAAAAAATGTGCAGAGATTCTTCCTTAGAGCATGGCATTTGTCTACTGTGCATGCACTATACCACTTAAGATAGATAGGTTTTGCAAGCACCGGATTTATTGTGTCAAAAAAGAAAAATAAAATTCATCTCTAGATTTCCCAAAACATTTAAGAAACTTTTCTCAAAGAAGTAATACACAAGCTTAATTAACTCCTTGAAACATCTCAGAAAGAGGACAGCTAGGGTTACAGCTATTACAACTGTGATGTGAAAATGATTAAGAACTGGGATCTTCTTTATGGATAAAAGTCTTATGTTTGATGATCCTAATAACTATTCAGAACAATTTTGGCTTTCACAGTTCATACCAGCACAAAGTTCACAACAGCACAGCAAAATACAGCAAAACATGACTACTTAATGGCAGCGCATGTCCTTATTTTATTGTGAAAAAGCACTTTTCTATAGCTTACAGTAAACTAATGCAGACATGTTATATTAAAGATTCAAGAATCTACCCATTACTCATAGTGAAAGGCCAAGCTATATATAAAACTTTTGGACACTATCTAGAAAATGTTAATAAAAGCTTTGTATCCATAAATTAAAATAACACATTTCCTATTTTATGTTGCAAATAGATTAAAACACTCTGTAGAGACCTAACATTTTATTATTGCTATATCTCTGCCCTTAAAATAGGATCTTTTATAAAGACATCTGAGAAGTGTTTTGGTTTTTGAAAGGAAAAAAATAATTAACAAAAAATTGCAGATTTTTAAAAAATTATTATATTTTTAATATATATTTTATATAATTTTATTATACATTTATTATATAATCTATATAACTAAATATTTATGCTTGCAAATTTTATAGAATATTATGGATTAGATATTGTTGAGTTAGGTGCAAAATCATTTATGAAAGTGTATGCTAGCAGAGGGATGCATCAAAATGGTGTTATGCATGATATCTCCTCAACTTAGATCATCCATCAAGAGAGAATCNTTTATTATATAATCTATATAACTAAATATTTATGCTTGCAAATTTTATAGAATATTATGGATTAGATATTGTTGTTTAAAATTAGATATTATTTCATAAAATTAGATATTGTTTCATAAAATCATTTATGAAAGTGTATGCTAGCAGAGGGATGCATCAAAATGGTGTTATGCATGATATCTCCTCAACTTAGATCATCCATCAAGAGAGAATCTCCCTTTGGAATATCAAGAACACTCTGAATTTCTCAGTTTTGGTTCAATAATCCCATTTGACACCAGATCAGTTATCTTTATGAAGACAGAGCTGCTAGCAGCCTGGATTTTAATCTCATCTGTAAAGTAGGTACAGTTTGCACTGCAACTTGCATTTATTTTATGTGCGCAAAATCCAAACCACTTCTCTTGAAATGGCTTTAAAACAATGTTTAAATCCCATCCCTCCTTCTGGAATATCAGAATTCCAGGGGCTAGTGCTCAGCTATTTTGACCACATAATCTACCTTATGATCACTAATTCAAATCAGAGTGATATAGCAGAATATTAATTCATTTTGTAATAGTCCTGCGACTGTTGGGTATTGATTGATGAGAAACTCAACATGAGCCAGCAATGTGTACTTGCAGCCCAGAAAGTCCATCATATCCCGGGCTGGACTGAAAGCAGCAGGGCCAGCAGGGCCCCTCTAATCTGCTCCTGTGGGGCCCCGCCCAGAGTATTGCATCCAGCTCTGGAGCCCTCTGCACAAGAAGGACAGAGATCAGTGGGAGCAAAGCCAGAGGAAGCCACTAAGGCCTCTATGAGGCCCTCTATGAGGACAGGATGAGGAGTTGGGGCTGTCCAGCCTGGGCCAGAAAAGGGCCTGGGTAGACCTTAAAAACTAAAAACCTTTCCAGTTTTAAGGGAGCCTAACAAGGAATCTGGAGCTCATGCGGTGATAGGACAAGGAGGAATGACTTCAAACTGAAAGAGAGTACATTGACCATAGGTATTAGCAGGAAGAAATTCTTCACTGTAAAGGCAGTGAGGCACTGAAACAGGCTGCCTGGACAAGTTGTGGATGCCTCATCCCTGAAAAATTTGTATGGGGCTTTGGCAACCCGATATAGTGGTCAAAGGTTCCTTCTAATCTAAACATTCCATGATTCTATGATACAATTCCATGTCAGCCATCAGATTACAAGTCTAAACACTATGTACATTTTAAAAATTAACAGCAGCAAAGTGATCAGTGACTACAAAAATGTCGTATACATGTAAATTTCATTGCCCAGCAGCTCTAGCTTTTATCTTGGGAGTTTTATACTATAGCACCTAAAAACCCAGAATTAATTAACCACATCACCACACTGCATTAGCCCACTACTAACCATGAAGTATTTAACATGTAAGGTTCTACCCCTATACGTTTTTAATATATCACAGCGTGTATATATACACATTATTTATTATTTATGACGCATTGTTAAACTTGGTAGGGGCAGGGTTTTTCTGATACACAGATTTCTACAACAAGACCTATGTATTTTTTGCATTCTTGGGTATACCAACATCTACCATAGAATCCTGTGTTAAACAGAGATGGGACTCTTGAGTTTCAGCAGAATACTCAAAAAATTGCAGAGCAAAAATTTTGCAAATAAAAGAAAGAATCAATTGACATCACAAGCAAAGAATGATAGTTTCTATAAGAAGTCTAATCTAATGAACCACAATATTTTAGTCTTGTATGTTTGGCCACAAGGGGCACATAATATAAAAGCAAACTTCAGCCTGCAGTGCTTACATATAGATGAACCCATATCATTTGTGCATTTTCCCTATTAAAAATGTGGAGGAGGAACAACAAAAGAAAAAAACTGGGACCAATCATACATTAATATGACCAACAGTTTCAGATTTTATCTGAAACCAGAAATGCTCAGCTCATTTAATTTTCAGCAGAAAATACAGGAACATTACTTTTCATTATATGCATTTAATAAAAGTAGATAAAAATATCTATGCTAGTCTTCTGGAAAGTAGTGCCTTTGAGATCATTGTTAATTTTGAAAGATTTGCAACATAATGGGTTATTTTAAGTGAAGAGTTCATGGCTGAGGGCAATTGCAACAAATGACATTCAATTAATCATAAACAATATTGTTATATAGTATTATTTATCTCAATACATATAATGCATCATTTGCTTAATAATAAATGTGTATCTAAGGCTTTTTAAAATGTTGTTTACATTTCAACAAGCAAACTAAGAACAAGCAGTTACTGCCAGTCCTGTAACATCTGGGTGCCACTAAAACAGCAGCAGCAAGGCACACACACACACACAAAGCAAGGTGTATAAATCTGCTACAGATGCTTATAAGCAAGCAAGAAGAATAAAACAAATGGTTCTGCTTCATGTCTGAATTCTTTGCGTGACCCATGCCATCTGAAGTCTCAAATGAATGTCAGACAGAGCAAATGAACTTGTTGGTTATGAATCTAAGCCTTAACATCCCCAAGTTATTCCTCACGCTGTGCTAGAGACCAAATTCAGAGACAGACTAAATTTTGGCACATTATATGCTACTGAAAAAAAAAGGCTGGTAGCAAAATTTACTGTTGTTGTAATATAGTTTTCTGAGTCTGATGCAAATGTCTGGTTTGACACTAAAAAAGTCTCTAAAACAATCAGATTTTAAAAATGAAATTATTGCATATAATGCTTCAGTGTCTAGATTAGCTATGACCTTTCTTCTTTCTAAACATGATAGACATTGATCTCCAGCACAATATTGGAGAGAAGGCATTTAGGATCTGAAAACATAAATTAGGCTTTTTCAGAAGTGGTGCACAAGTAAGGTGTGGAATGTAATTTTGATAATTCTGTCAAAACATTATTCAGTTGTAACTGTACCTTCCTAAATGTGGGATGATAATTTCCTCTACAGGAAATAACTCAGAAAGGTTTCTAAGGAAACCAGGCAAGCACACCAAACTAATATCAGGTTTTACATGACAGTGAATATCACACAAGGAGAGTTGGAAGAGAATTTTCAAGGGAAAATGCTGTAAATGTGAATGAAGATAAATCTAGGTTTAAACACTGGCAATATTTGAGAATCTCTGCTTCTGACTCCAGATACATTACTAAATTAAGCAAAAAGAGGTATCCAACACATGAACAGGAACATGCACATGAACAGAAGCCTGTGGGATACAACTAACTGACAAAATACAAATGCAAATGAAGAAAGGCAAGGAAAGGAAAATGTAAATTGTTTTAATGGCAAACACTTTCAGAATGGGCAAAATAAGTGAAGTGTGAGAAATCTCACCACCACAGTAACGATAGGTGTTCTGGTGATTTGACCACAGTCAGATAAAATAATGGCCAATGGAGACAGAAACTGCATGTAAGAAAATTAGATGGGAAACTTTTTTTCATGTGCAAAGCACGTCCAGCCTGAATACTGCTAAAAATCAGACTTCCAGACCAATAAAGGGGAAAGGGCATATCTGGATTTTTGATTTTTCAAACATCGGGGATGTCTGAGTACTTGTAATAGCCTTGAATATCTTTAATTAAATATTTTTCTGTGGAGGCTGCTCCTTGTTTTCTTCCCCAGCTGAGCTAAACTGGGTCTTTCATGTGTAGGGAACCAGAGGCAGGGAGGTGGTCCAAGCAGTGCCAGGCACTGACCAGGATTTAGGGTGTCCTGCTGTTTAGCTTGCAGGTGTAAAATCTTAAAAAAACAAAACAAAAACAAACCAAAAAAGGCTAAATGCATGACATATGAATTTTTTCCCTAGATAAAGGCAGGGAGAAGGGGCCAGTGCAGTCATGCTTGTTGGGAATGGTGAGCAAAACATGTGACTGTGCCCAGCTCTGCTGTGGCAGGTGCTAACTGTGAATAACAGAGGCTCTGTGCTCCAAGCTGAGAATCCATTACAAATGAGTAAGAGAACATCTGATGTAAATGTTTGTGATGACATAAATGTGAGCTTTTCAGGCAGAATCAATACCTTCCATTAGATCATCTCATATTGTTGGGAAAAGTCACACTTCTGGGGGATATAAACTTTCCCTCAGGCCACTACAGTTACATCCAGGTTAGAGGCCAGGCAGAAGATTATGGGCAGTGAAAAGCAATTCCCTTTCCACCTACATACATGTCCTTTGGATTACTCTATTAAAAAGACATAATTGCAAAATATTGAACAAAATATTTCATTTATAAACTATTTTATAACATACCATGAATGCAAAAAAAACAAAATTATAAGGTTGGCTCTTTACACCTCTTAAAAATATTCACTTATTGATCACACAGAGAGTTTTTTAACCTTCTTTATCCAGTAATGTGTTTGATTAGCAACCTGCTCTTTTTAAGGTCCATTCTGGAAGTTATTTGGAAATTAAATTATTTTAAAGAGAAAAGCATCAGGATATATTTACTTACACTCAGCAGACTTTTACCCAGGAATTCCTCTACACAGGTAGGAAAACCCAAAATGCTTTGGATACAATCACCTGCAGGTTGTTGACTGTGCCTTTACAATCAGGCATGTACCCTTCACCAGAACTTTGCAGAGAATGGATTCTTCACTGATCTCAGCGCATTAAAAGCAGGAAAAAGAACATCTTTTCCTGCCAGAGATGAAAGCTTCTGGTGAAAAGGTGGCTTTTGTACTTTTATTCCAGAAAGAGTAAACTATTGAAAATTGAACAAAGAGTGCATATTTTCCTCTCTGAATTTACTACCAGAAAATCCCTGTTTATCAACCTATCAGCAGAAGAATACATGTTTCTTTGGATTCAGCTGAAGAAGCAAATTAATTATCTGTTTTACTGTCAACAAATAAAGCCCTCACATCTTTGTCTGAAATTAAAAGGTACATCTTTATTTAAAGATACTTTGATATATATTCGTGCTTTTGAAAGGGAATGTTTTCCTCCCTTTTGCAAACATACATACACACAGACTTTTAACTAATATATAGACTGGGGATTTAACATCAACTAGTCACAGGAGAGAAGAAATTAATGTAAATCATAAACTAAGTACTATCTTCCAAAAAAAACACCAGCCTTTGGGCAAAAAAAATTAATAATTTAGCTAGTAAAGGCAGATGCTAAAGGGTCACTATTTTTCTTCTTGCCATCAGTTGTTAAATAGTTCTGTAGATATAAAGAGCAAGCCACTGAGCCAGATCCTGCTGTTCAAGAAATATGTTTCACAGCCAGGTAATTGCTTTCCTCAGACTGTTGTCCTGAAAGGAGTGGGAAGATAGGCAAAAACCTAAGGGTAATGCACTAGACTGCTTCAAGAGGATCTGGTCAGAAAACACTTTGGGTAGCTTAGTTCATTGCAACTGTCTGTAATTACACATTTCCCACAATAAAAAAGTAAACTTTCAAAATAAAATTTCAGCAGTGTTAGACCATAAGCAACACTCTAGATTATAATATACAATAAAGATCAATAATGCCCCTTGGAAATGAAAGTATGATATCAAGTAAAATCAAATTACTGTATAAACATGTTTGAGATAACTACCTGCATTCTATATATAGACAAATGTAAGTTTTCACTTACTGGTTTTTTGGGTTGATTTTTTTTTTGCATTTTGCATTTTGCTCTACATCATTAGATAGAGGATTCTTGTAATACACTTATAAAGCACTGCTGAACATTTTCATAAGACTGATGCTGATGTTAAAGACAAACTGGGGTAAGCACAAAAAAAAAAATTACTTCCTTGAAAGGTGTTAATAGAACAGGCTGAAATAATGTTTTTTTCTTCCACCATTCAGAAGTTCACTGTATCTAATCAGGCTGAGGGGCAGTGTCATATGCAAAAACGAGTTGCTAATGGTCATTGCATCCTGTAGAACCCTACTTATAAGAGTGCCACATAATTTGAAGAAAGACTTCAAAGGAAAATGGCCGTCCATCAGATTCTGAGTAAAGAAACAAACAAGCAAGTTATGAATTTCACAGATTCATATTTTCACATTAGTGAACAATTTACTTAAACTGTTATTTTAATTTCCAGCACTGAATATGAACATTGAATCTGCCTATCCATTTGATGTTCTTTAAAATTATAGCACAAGTTCCATAAATCGAAAAATCAATTATTTAACCTTGATGAAGAAAAAATTGGAATTTGTACCTTTTTGAACCATAGAAATAATTTATATGTAACAGATATTCAATGGCTGTTTCTAAATTATGGATTTATGGATGCAAAAGAAGCATTTCAGGCATATTCTGTTCTATTTGTTGAAAAAAAATTACGTTTGTATTACTACAGCATTTATCAGATGATGTTTCTCTGTCCAGAAGGACAGATGAACACTGACATTATGTAGGAGGCATATTGTCACTCATTCAATTTTTTTTCTATTATTTATGAATAAAATTATTTTCTTATGGGTGTCATTTTAGCAAGTGATGTGCTATAATTTTCCTTCAGCACTTCTTTCAGTTGTATCAAGTAAGTTGGAGCCTGACATTGCATCAGGGAGCCCAGGATAGAGTTCTATGTCTACTCTGTCTTCAGTGGCACGAGCATGAGGGATTCAGAACAACGTCTGGTATTTTTATTATATTATCAAACTGTGCAGGTAGGAAAAGAGCTGATTTCTTAAATGATAGTTATTTAGATTTGAAAAAAATAGTGAGGAGCTTTAGCAGCTTTTAGGTGCTGCAGATGAAAACTGAAGAGCAATTAGTAATGCAAATATCACACAAAATCAATAATTCAGGAAGTGGTCAAGGGCTTTAACATACATAGCAACTGTATATCTCCTTCACACATTATAAATATCTACCACTGTTGGGTTTATTTTGAAAAATTGCCCAAGAACATATCTGTAGACTCAGATTTGCAGTGCATTGAAAGCAGAAAAATAGATTATTGTGTGATTTTGGAGGCAGACATTCTAGCCAGAAGCAGAACTTCTAGATCTTTTTTACCAACTTCAGAGCAACTATTCCAGTTTACAATAGAAAAGAAATTGGCCTGTTAAAGAAAAAGATAGATGAAACCTGAAAAATGGAAAAAAAAAACCAAACCCAAGCCCTCTTTGCTCTAATTTAGAGATGGCTAAATCAATTTAAAGTAAATTTCATTTTTCAGTCTCTCACAGAATGAAATTCCTTTCTAACAATTTTGTTGCTACAATAAAGCCTTGACAAATCAGAACTTACAGTGGAAGCTGTGATAGACCATTAACTATAGAGGATGCACCATAAAATAGCAGGGAAGCTGTCAGTGGGAACACAATTTTCAGTGGATTTACTTTTGTAGTTATATAGGAATATTAAATAAAAGTAATGTAATACAGGCAACCTTACTGCATTAATGTTATTTGACAGATTTTACTGTGCCTGTTTTCCTTCAAAGAGCCTTTTCTCATTTCTTCATCAAAATTCTTCTCAACAGATAAAAAACTCCTCATATTCAGGTGATTCATTATACAAAAATGAATCCAAAAGAACCATGCTTAAACCTGAGAATTCAAAAAGCATTCTGGTCAATCCCATGTGTCTTTAAAAGCTAGTGCTGTCTTGCTGCTGAGAGATACCTGTTGGGATACTTCCAACAGGTGACTGCTTTTGGGAAGAACGCAGTAGGGGTGAAAATGGAAGCTGCCTAAAAAACTCCATCAGCTTCTCTGAAGGGAAAAGGTAACTAATGGGATTCTAACATCAGTATCCCATCAATGTGCAGTGAATGTTTTGCTCACTTTTGACTCCTTTATGGCTATAAACTCTATAAACTGTGCTGCTAAGGAGCTGCGGCTTTCCAGGCGTTTTCTGATTCAAAACTAATACACTCCCTGGGGTGAGTTGGGTTTGTGTTTATGTTGTGTTTTCATTATTATTTGTTTTTGTGGAGGCATAGACCTGAACTAAAACACAAAGCAGACATAATCACACACATGGACTGCACAAAGCAGAGTGTTCCAAATTAAAGCACAAAGAAAACCATAAAGAAGTTAAGTTAAATTAAAGAAATTTATAACATGGTCTCTTGTTTAATTTTATCTTGTCTGCTTCACATTTTTACAGCTTGTGGGTGGAAGGAAAAAAAAAAGGATTAGAACTGAAAGCATACCTGAGTCATCACAGATCTCCAGAGGAAATGAGTTTACAGGTAACAAAAGCTGTTAGGTCTGACTGGTTAAAGAGGGTATTTGTAGGAGGCTGAACCTGGGCACCAGGCAGAGATTTGGGTTCTAATCAAAACAGATGCAAGACCCAAATGGTGAGAAGTGCTCTCAAAAGGATTCTGCCCACCAAAAGCACAGTTGTCATACCCCTACTCAAATTCCTAACCTTGACAGCCAATTTTTAAGCACAGGACTACTTAATAGCTTTGACACCTAAATGGGTTTTGGGGAGGGTGGAAGGTTAAAACAGCTTGGGGTTTTTTTGTTTTTTGGTTTTTTTTCTGCATCTAATTTCCTTTATGTTTTACTCTGTAACCAACTTTCTTCTATGCAAAAGGACTGGAAAAGCTTTAGTTCAAAATGTGGTGCCACCTGCTTTAAAATATATGTATGTTATACATTACCCATAAAATATGATTGATGAAAATCAACCACAGAAATTCTATTATATTTCCACTGCTCTCTCTCTCTCTACTTCTGTTTCAAGAAGAGCATCAGCCTCTTCACAAACTTTTGATGAAGTTAATTTAATTGATACTTTTCAGACTGTTTGGAAATATCCCCCCCAATTACTAACATAATGAGCACTAATTTAGTGAGAACTTTCGGGGTCAAGGTTTTTAGGTATCAGATTAAATTTTAAAACCAGCTTAAATTTGTATGAAATGTCCAGCAAAAAAAATACCAAAACTGAATATTAGATATGTAGTTGTTTTGGATTTTTTTTTAAAATGAAAAGTGTTTTATTTTTCGTTTGTTATATTTTTTTTCCAGTTCAAGTTATCTTCTTGCCCTGCCTCCCTTTTTGGCACTCAGTTATGCAGTGACATAATAAAAATTGCTGAATTTGGGTTTTTTTTTCACCAATATGGTAGTATCTCCTCTTTTTGCCTTTATCAGTTATCTGCACTATTTGAGGTGTCTGTATTATCAATAAGAAGAGATGTTTGATGTTTTCTCTAGTAATAAGAAGGACAACTCTGTATGGGGAATTTATGGATTGAAACCTTTGCATGATTTTCTGATGCATGCTGTATTTATGTTTTGGGGGACAAGGATCTCAGAGTATGTCTAGGCCTGGTTGGTCAGACTGAATGTCTGTAAGCAGGTGAAGCACAACTTCCAGTTCAGTTTCAACCCAAAGATATCTGATTCACATGCTCTGAGTCCATCGAGTAGGGTGAACCAAAGCTCAAAAGCAGGAGTGATCAAGAGGTTCATTTCAAAACAGCAACCTGGGTCAGAACTAAAATACTAAAATCTTTGCAAAATCCAAGTCCCATGTCCATTGTAGTAAAGTTAAAACTGGAGAGGGGAAAAGAGACTTTTTCAGAAGGATTAATATATTTTTGGATGTCAACAACTGATGTCTGCATTTAAGCCAAACACTTAGACTATCTTTACAATCATTTCAAGAAACCAAGACCTACAGAAAAGTCCCATTTACTAACCTATCACAGTTCTGATAAATCCCACCTTCTTTTTCTGGTTTCATCTCAGCTGACTTTAAAGTTCAGATTAATAATTAATGTAACAGATGTTCATATTAGCCAGAGGACCTCAGTGAGTTTTATAATTGTCCAGTTAGACAACTAAAAAAAAATATTGGTATTCAGGATAATTTCTGCTCTCACAATAAAGTATGTTTTGTATTTTCACTCATTATGAAGCTTAGAGAGAGCATTACATCACGATCAGATGCCTTCTAAAATCTGATGAACACAAGTGGTAAATTAGAACCACCTTTGCTCCTACCTTCCTGTCCAGTGAAAGTACATATTTGTTTCAGATATCTCTCAAGTCTCCTCTCTCTAGTCATAAGAGACTATTAGGTCAGGCAATTAAATCAGTGAGGTTTAACATCTATTGAAATCTTGAAAGAGTCTTTGATGTTACTTGTTGAAAAGAGATTGACTTATTTATTTTAATAATATGTTAATTTAGGTAACATCTAGAAATGTACTACAGTAAACTAAAGAAACACAGTCCTAAATTCAGAATTAAGACTAATAATTTATTTATTAAATTACTGTATCAATAAAAAATAATCTTTATATAAATAAAATACCCAGTTATTTGATTGTAAATGCCAACTAAATAAATGAAAAATAATTAATTAGGCAAAATCAATCAGCTCTGCTTTTTATAGAATTGAGTGGTCTAAAATGGGTATAAGATTAAGATTGCTGGGTGTTAGGTTACTATTTTACAGAAACTTATTTTCTTTTATATAACAATAGTCTTTAACCACTTTCAACACACCTCTCTGAGGAAATAGTTCAGGCTATAAGTTTAATGCAATATGTTCAGAAAACTAATTCAAAAATGCCTAGTTGGGATTGCAAAAGATTTAAACCCATGAGTTTTATGGGGAACTTCTCATCTCATGTTGTGCTATTACATAAACACAAAAAATCTCACATCTTCCTGAAAACAATCATCCACACAAGCACTCTAAACAACTCATTTTGCTAGTTTAGTACACATCAAAATTAATCTGCAGGATTCCACAGATTTCAGTCTAAAGATACCATGATCCTGCCACCCCTTTACTACATGATAGCCTTCTGGTGATGGGACTTACTGAGAAAATGGAGACTGGTGCCTAACCTCACGGAACTTTAAAGAGGTTGAACTTACAGTCATTGTTTTCCAGTTAGACAAATATTAGGCTACAGAACACAGCAAAGTCAAAACCAGAAAAATTATAAAATTAAAAGAAGAGGGGCCAGAAGGAAGTCCTAATCAAAACTGAAAAATGCAGATGTCAGGATAAAGCGTCTCTTGGTCCACTGTCACGTTGGTGCAGAATTCTTTTCTTTTTGCTTTCACTGTTTTTGGGAACTAACAGAGGGACTAAGAAATACTCATCTATAAAAATCCTTATCTAGGTGATTAAGGTCATAAGACTCTGCTTCCTGAATGAAGAGTTGTCTCATTTCTGAAGAAAAGAGGTCATGTTCCATAAAACTTTGGACATTACTTTTGGGTTTAGAATTCCCTTTCCACATACACAGACTGTCCTGACATGCCAAAGATAAAGAGTTTTGGTCATGCCTCAGTCAAACTTTCCTCTTGTTTGACTTTAACATGCCAGATTCAGGACTGTGCCTGGTGCTAGCTCTCTTCTACACAAACAGGGTTAACTCCATCCTTAGTTTCAGCTGTCTGGTACATTATACAGTCTTGTAAATCTTTCCAGTTTTTGGGATGACAGCTGCTAGTTGCCTTTGCTTTCCAGGTCTTCATCAAGTAAACTTCTATCACTGTAGGTTATAATGCGGAATCTGACCCTTTGACATTTTATTTTCTTCCAACATAAAATGTGGAACAGGATGGACACACTCTTCAACTCAGTACATGGAGGAATAAAGCATTTAGTACAGACTCAGTAAGTGCAACTGCCTTCCATGATGCGAGGGAATGCATAATGGATTAGGTAGCACTAATGCAGAGTAGAGGACTTCATTCTTAAGGGTCCTGAATAAGGCCATTCTTGAGCGAAATTGAGAGGAAATCATAATTACATTCTGAACATTCCCAGAAACAGGCAAAACTCTTGTTTACAGACCAGTTCAGAAATTTAAAATACTGACTTTCTCATGAGACACAGCTGGATTTAAAATGAGTTATAAATGTGATATTGCAAACTAATCTTCCTAAGTAACAACATTTCTCCATTTCTTAATTCTCTGCCAAAGCAGTTGTAACATGGACTACCTGTACAAAAGTAATGCATACATAATGATATAAGCTCTACTATTGACTGGTCTAAAAATTGATTGCTTTTCTTTCTTTCTCTGCTTCATTTCTTCTGTTGGCTTGAACATCATTCATATACAGATTTAAGAAATGTTTATGACATATGGTTTTAAATGATGAATTACTTTGCCTAGATAACAAGATAAATGTGGCAATTGGGTTTTTTAAAGCTGACAAAACTAAATATTTTCCATGTTTCTGTGAAAGAAATTGAAGAAAATTAATCAACCAACCAAATAAAATCACTGCAAGCATATTTTAATTAACTCAGCAATTAGAAGGGGTTAGATTTTGTTTAGGCTTTTTTCTTCTATGAGTCCTTGCATCTTAGGTCTTGATGGATTCTGTATTACAGATTATGTTTACAAGAAGTTTCAATGAAATTGAAAAAAATCAGAATGAATAATCTTCCATTCAGGCATAATCTTGAGACAGAGAATGACAAACAATGAGTGAATTCATTTAAATAATGAATGAAGCAGTTCCCTTAAAAAAAAAAATCCTGTTTATTTTCCCTTTTATTTGCAGAAACCATTACAAAATGTCGAGTCCCTTAATAAAGATAATCATAATACAGTAATTATATAAATCACACTTTGATTTAAGAAAATCCAACAACTTCTCGTAATTGGAAAGTGGAATGAATATACTTTCAAAGAATACAAATGGTTTAATATTTCTCTCCACTCCACTGTTAATTCAACCCAGCTTCTGCATACAGATAACCCTTGCCGTGTCTTGGCATTGCCGTCTTGCCCAGAGCCTCATAGTGGGAAAGCTCCTTCCCATTTTCACACACAATGAGGCTGCTTATGGCTGTAAATATCTCAGCCAGGTGTTATTCAGCTGAAAAAGATATCTCCATGGTATTTTTTTCCTGATGCCACATGGATACTTATCCATGCTGCTTTCATCTGTGACTAACTGTTTGCAGTTTCAGCGAGGCACTGGAAGCAGCCTCGCTGGGAACATTTGGTGTCCTGACTCATGGGTGCTGGAACGAGCGAATAGCAAAAAGCTGATACATCCGGAAGAGCCTGAGGCTGAATTCTGAAATCCAATTTCCATTCCTTTGGACTACTAGAGAGCTAAATTGAGCGATGCAAAAATCACTAAAGACTCAGAAAAAGAAAAGACATCTTGATTTTTTTTTTCCAGAGTAATCTAAGTAGTCAAGAGAAGTTGTTAGTATGAATACTCATGGGAAAAGACTGATAATAATATTTAGATTTTTTTTTCTCACCTTTTTTTCCCCCGTGCAGACTATTGAAAAGACTAAGTTCAATCTACATTCTGCCTTGGGATCTTTTCTGTCCATCTCTATGACAGCAGAAATTTATCCAAGTGCCATAAAATTGATGGGTAAGTATAAAGTAGCTACAACGAAACTAAAGTATTTTTCAACACAGCATGAAATTTTCTCTATTTGAACAAAATCACATGCCTAAAGAGTACTTTATATTGGTTATCAAATATAAGCTCAACCTTTTTAAAAGCAGGCTTCTTCTTAAGAATACAACACACAGGGGGAAAAAAAAACCCAAAAACCCAAAGGTTCCTAGAGCCACACTTACTGCTTTGGAAATGCCGAATTATGCAGGATATTTTAGCAGAGAATCATATTTGAAGAAATCATACTTTTAGGATTTTTAAGGAAAAGTTTTTTAGGTGTTTATTTTCTGTCTCCTCTGTTCTGATGCTTACATGTTTGTGATAAAAATAGGATATATATTTTTTTTCTTCTTTTACAGCTCCCCCTGAATGTAGATTCAGATTCTCATTTTATTTAATAAGCTTAATTCTCAAGTTTCCTGCTTTTGCCTTAACATTTAGCCTAACATAACATCAGCATTTTCCATGCTGTTGCATCTGAACCACACATATGCCTGAGATAGGAGAATCCAGTACCTTTTAACAGAAGTCACACCAGGTTTGCCACTTCCTTCAGAGTCTGAAGCTAGGCTTTTCCCTCACCTAATGAAATTAGCCAAACATTTCCTAATTCCAGTTTAATTTAGTAGTTCTTGATCAAAATCTGTGTGACCCTATAATTTTGCTCCAGTAAATATTTTCTAACTAGGTTTGTCTCTGGGAAATATGCTCAAAAACAAAGCTTGAAATGAAGCCAGGATGATCTAATTTCAAATGATATTTCAGATTTCAGCCACTGACTTTTGCTCCCAGCTACAGATTTGTTAACATTTTTCACCAATATACAAATTATTTGATTAACACTTCAAGTTTATTCTATCTTCTGGCTGAAAGCAAGCAAAAATAAGAGATTTTGAAGGTTCCACTAGGCCATTTTCCTGGGAAGCAGATTTGTAGCACTAGCTAACCCATTTTTCAACAGCATGAATTCTCACTGCCCTGATTATTACGTGCTTATTTGCACTAATTCAAAATCAGTTCACAAAACTAACACAATCTAAATTGGTAACAATACCTATCCACCTATAAACTGAAACAAATTATTAGACAATGTTCAGCTTTGCAGAGAGTCAGATTTGGAAGCATCTTTCAAAAACAAAAAATGTTCTAATTATTTTAGAAAAATATTTCTAACGTGAATGACAAGGCTACCCTTGCCAAAATGTGGTGTCTTGCATTTTCTGGGGGGAAAAAAAATGGTATCTCTGTGGCCCTGTTTTGCTTCCAAAGATAGAAGTCCTACTATTCTTATTGATTGAAAATGAGGAAAATCCCATTCTAAATTAAATTCTACCTTTCTAATGTACTTCTATCTGAATGCAGTCAAAGTTAATCCAATGAAATATAAAAGCAATATTCTGGAATAATGTGAGTAACTGATAAAAGCCATGAACTACTACATTTCACAAACTGTTTGACACAAGCAGCTTTTTAAAACAAAGCAAACTTCAATATCACATAAGCAACTTGATATGATTCTTCTTACCTACCTTCATGAGACAATGTCCAAAGAAGTCAGACAGATTCTCAGAGTCAGGACTTTGTTGTATTTCCTCAGCATTACCATGGACCCATGCTGAGAAATGTTACTTGTGATATTCTGCACAGGCACCACAGCTAATCTCAGATGCCATTGTCCTACACATTATGAAAATTGATATTCTAAATGATAAGTGCTTGTGCTAGGCATAGCTTCCCTTTTTTATTGCCTACCCTCAGCCACAAGGGCTACTCCTGTGCAGTTGTCAGAGACTCAGTGTATTGTACTTCTGTTAAGTAACTCCACCAAGCAAGCTGAAAGTGGAATGATCTAAAGTACTTGACTGCCAAACTTTCAATTATCATTATGGTTAAAAAAAAAAGCCAGTGCTATTTTGAGTGCAGTTACAATAGCATGCCACCTGTGAATAGCTGGCTGGAACACCACGTCAACAGAGCCTCATTGGATTGTATGAACCAAATTTTCACCCTCTAGCAATAACCTAAACTATTCAGACACAAAACTCACTTGTCCTTCACTGCTCTCTAAAGCTGCATCTGTTCACCAGCTATTTTTTCAAGCATTTTTTTTCAGACACTTTCTGAAGAAGGTAAAACAATTAGGGTCACGTAGATTGATACAGACAGATCTATTAACTGGCAGTGCTCTCAGGTGGAAGTGATTATCATGATCTACACCATTTTGATGGGACATTTCCATGATCATATTTCTCTGTCAGATTTCTCTATTTCTACCAACAGAGCATCCCATTACCATCATTAGTGCCTGTCTAGGGCAGTGAATATATTTGAAGCAAATCAAGAAGATGCTGATGAGTATTTTACTGACATCTGATGGGTGGCAATGCTTTCGAAGTTCTAACTCAGTGACACTTTAAATTCAGGATTCTGTCTCACAAAGACATATGCACTGTCTTGGTTTGTCTTTCCAGGAAGTACTCACTCTGCATAAAATTAAACACATATCACAGCTCTAGTAGATCTCTCCAGCTGAACACTTATCAGGTTTATGTGTTTTACCCTAGTACAAGTCCATATCTTCTTATGCTTCCCTTGGTTAATGTGATTTCCCCAGATTTCCTGAAAACATTTTCCAGCAATAAAACCATGCAACTTCCCTGACCAGTATCATCCATTGCTGCTTTTGCAGTAACTTTAGTTTGTCCTTTGGAGGAGCTGCTGGGGTTGTTTAGCCAGAAAAAAGTAGGCTCAGGGGAAACCTTATTGCTCTCTACAGCCACCTGGAAAAAGGTTAGAGCCGGACTCTGGGGCAGAAGGGGTTAGAGTCTTCTTACAGGTAATAAGAGACAGGGCAAGAGGAAACAGTCCCAAGTTGCAGGAGGGGAGATTTAGATTAGAAATTAAGAGAAATTTCCATTAAAAAATGGAAAGAGTTGTCAAGCATTGGAACACACTGCTAAGGGAAGTAGTGGAATCACCATCCCTAGAAGTGTTTACAGCACCTGAGGGCATTGTTTAGTGGTGAACATGGTGATAGTGCTGGGTTGGTGGTTGGACTTGATGATCCTAGGAGGTATTTTCCAACTTTAATGACTCTATGATTCTAATACACCTAGTTCTCCATGCACATATTTCCTAGACTGTGACAACATATTTAAGTCTTTTTGAAGATCATTATTAACCCATTAAAAAAAAGGTACTTTTATAGATGAGAAGCTAAATTCTTTCACAAATCCCACAATCTTAAGTAGCAATCTCATGGTGGTTGTGTGTCTTAACTGCAGTTTTTGATATTGCTTCAAATACGTTTTGAAGCATACCTGAAGTTTCCCTTAAATTGAATTATAAATTCTATCATTCTATCATTCCTTTTGTCTTTTTATTCAGCAGTCATATAATATTGTGATTTAGAGACAGAAAAATCAGTATAGACTTATAGAGTATATTGATTGATTTTTGCAATTATTTTTCTCCTTTTTTATTTTCTTTTTTTTTTAATATCTTACCTGATTTTTTTTTTTTTAACTGATATAGTGGGCTGGCTGTGATCACAAAATATATGCAACTTCTGTTCTCAGCTCAAGGCCAATCAAAGATAAAGAAATAACATCTCAGAAGTACAATTGAAGCCCGCAGGCCTTAAATCTGCCCTGTGTCAGTGCATCTGTCCCGTGAAGTAGCATTGCTGACAGCAAAGGGGCCACAGGAGTTAAAAAAGGAAGGAGCAATAGCATAGCAATTTCTGCCTTATTTCCCTATTATGTTTAGCCAACTGGAGCTGACTGCCTGCTTTTGAGAAAACAGCAAACTGGAGATAAGGCAAACTTGAGTTCAGGTGCTTGTTTGCATCTGAGCAGTCATCTTAAGGGGGTCTTGATATTATTGTTGACCAAGATACTAAACTGACATTTTAACAAATAATTTGTTTTCAGTTGTGGGAACATGTATTGTTAAATTTCAGAGTTAGTGAACAAGAATCCATAAACAGTCTTGTGACACAAGTTAATAATTTCATATGCTGTGTTCACGCAGCACGTAGACTTCAAATAACAATATTTGTTTATGGTTGCTTCAGATTCAAGCTTATCTTCAAAACCAGACTACAATGTTCTCTGTTATTTATTTAATTCTTACACAGGAAACTTATTTGGGACATAATTTTTCCTGAACAATCTGCATTCTGAAATTTTTTCCCAGCATCAGAGAAAAATCCCATGGTTAATTCTTTTTCTATTCTGAACTCAAAAGCAGAGGTCCTATTTCTGTTCACAGCTCATAAACAAAAGGATAACTTTCAAACTTTGAGATTTAAGCATAGAAGGTTCAAGTTTTACTTCAGTTCTGATATCACTTGATTTTTCTGTTCAAAACTCACTCTAGCTTTTCTAAAATGTGAAGTTCAGCCTTTGTGCCCTGTAGATCATGATAATATTTGATGCTGTTGTTATTAATGATTTCAATATTTGTACAGTGTTGCTCTGAAAGTTTCATAATACAAACTACTTTTTTTTCAGCTACTGTTGTATTTATGTTGCTTCTTCCCTTTCTATAAGTCCTATAACCACATCCTGTTTTTTAAAGTGTTTCATTTGCTCTATGTAGACAGAGGTTTACCCAATTTAGCATGAAATTTGCTTGATGTTGATTAAATTACTACAGCTAGTATAAAATTATATCTGACTTTCAAGTTGCAGATGTGAAGACTTGCTTAAATTTATTTTTCAGCCTGACAGCAAATTAAGTCTTCTTATATTTCTCCTGGATTTTTTTTTCCTTTTCCTTCCCTCTGTCCTCCATCTCCATCACACCTGACTATGGCAAAGGTGTACCTGGAAGTGCAATAGGAAAACCACTTGAATTAAGCACATATAAACCCATCAACATGGACACAGACCCTGCTCTTGGTTCATTAACTGTTGCTTTAACCCTGCAATACCACCCCTGTAAACCAACACTATGTGATACAACCACACTGCTTTTTTTAAAATATTTTCTTCTTTCTTTCCTCTTCTAACATGTCAACTATTTTCATTTCTTATTCTTTTTCAGTTTAAGTATGTAGCATCAGTGACCACTTTTCCAGTGGTCTCTATTGTAATTCCCCATCATGCCATAATTATGCCTAATTAAGTCCTCTACATTTTTCTACCATATGCTGAACATCCATGTGATGGGATAAAGGATGATGTAAGGCTCAGTCAGTGGCAGATGCTTATTCACACAAAAGTCAGATAGACAGACAAATGTTATAAAAATAGATTAGATAGGAAAATAGCAAATATTTCTTGTCTAATATTTAAAAATTAACACAAAATCCACCTGGAGAAAACTTATTTATAAATACTGCAACTATGAAGTTTAGAACTTGAAACCTCCTGTTACTGCAGCATAATACAGAGCACATTTTTCTGCCTTTCAGAGAGCTCTGCACAGTTCTCAGCCTGATCTTCCTGATCCTTACATGTGTACTGCTAATCAGGCATGTTTCTTATGTTTATCATTCATTCTCCTTAGCAATCAGGGTACAAGCAGAGGAAGGAAATCTAATATCAATATGTTCATTGAAGATTCCCTAAAAAAAAATTAATGCTTTGTAGTATCAACTGCATTGAATTAAGGCCAACTCTTGGCATTGCATTTTTCTTTCTGAGTGTCATGTCCTCAAGTCATGCTCTTTAGAGGCAACTTGGAGACAATTCTCACAGCAGAAAGAAAGAGGCAGGTACTCATTCTCTTTGTTTCTGAGGAATACAAGAAAAGATAAACTTTACTAAAGCAAGTAGAATCAAGGAAAAACAATAATTTTAGCAAATTTTCCCAGTCTTTAAATATTTTGGCTTACCTCAAGCTTTTGAGAGACACATTGATTTTTATTTCAGAGAGATAGTCTCAGGTTTTCCGGTGTTTTTGTGCCCTGAGAGTTGATGATAGAGTTCGAAAGAGAGCCGAGGCCAGGCAGCTGCTTTGAAAAGTTGTTTATTCTTTTCCTATCTCTAGAAGTTCTCTCAGTCCAGCGTGATGTTCACAGGAAGCCAGAAAAGCACAATCTGACCCTCCTACAATGGCACCTGAACTTTTATCATCTAAACTACGTTATCAGTGCTTTCCTTTAAGGACCAATAACTGACCCATATTAGACAGTGAACTCTTACCATAACCCATATCAAGAAAATGCCACCACCACTGCAAAGATGGAAGGGAAGAAGAAGCAGGAAAAGTACAATAGAAACACCCAAATGCCTCCATCTTTACCCCTTTCTACCTATATACTAAAATCTAAAAATTCTCTTTTTTACCCTGCGACCTAACAAAAATCATACCAATCAAACCCATGTGTCTGCATCTCCTCTTTTAAGTGCGGCAGCTTTTTCCAGGGGGTTAAATCAAACACATAATTATTTTTGGCTCTGGCCCCAGGGGTCTCCAGGAGCACTCAAAGGTTCTCACAGGTTAGATAAACTGCTAGTCTCCATTCCTTTCTTGTTTTGGGTTTCAGTAGAATAGTTCCCAGAGTCATGGATACAGTCATGGAAAGAGATGTGTGGAGAATGAAAATAAAAAGATCAAGTCCAGGACTCAAAAAGCCTGAATAAAGCTAATAAAATATGGTCTTATGATCACCAGGATTATTTTTAAGGATAACCTTAAGGAACTTTAGGGTAGTTGCATTACAGTTACCTGGGTAAGAAAGGGTATGTAAGTGGAAGACCATAGACTCATTACTACAGCTTTAACATTTGTTTGACTTTCACCATTCCATTGTTCAACTTCTAACTGTCCCTCTTCTATGAAGAGACAATTTGAGAGGTGTTTGTTCTTTTTGTGCCCCACACTTTTCTATTCTTGACCCTGGATGAAAGGTAAGGAGTGGGGAGAAAGAGGAAAGAGAGGAAAAAAACCACACCTCTTAATATGTCCTTCTGTATTTCCATATGTTTGCCTAATGTGAGTAGAATAAGTAGTGTTGAACTGCTCTCAATACTGTCAGAGAACAAGCATATTCACATAGGCAGTTAGAGGATATTAGCTGGCATCCTGCACATCTGTATTCTACTTGACATTGCACTAATTTACTCATTAAACCAAAGCCTAGAGAAATAGGTTTGCAGTCAAACTAGGCAGCAAGGACTCATTGATAGTAAATAGCTGAAATTTTTCTCAAAAAAACCCCTTGTGCTGAAATCCAGACTGCTGCTAAAGATGCTTGTTTTTAAGTGTGGGTTAAAAGGAAATCACTGAGTGGTAGAGCAGGACAAAGAATACTATGCAGAATAACACCATTTTCTAAGAAGGGGAACCATAGACATCTTGAGTGACTCAGTTCATTAGAGTCCCTAATCCTTGTTTTTGCATGGAAAAATAATTTGAACTGACATTCCTTGGCGCAGAGCAAATGTAGTATTTTCACTCACAAAGTCTTGTTGCAAACAACAGTCCTACCCCTTTTAGGCATCTAAACCTGCAGAATGTCTGTGGAAAGCATCCAAAGGCATAGCAATCAAAAGCCTCCACTGTGCAGAGGGCTCTGATACAGAGACATCCTGCAGAGGCACTTCACTTCTCAGCTATATTTTGAAGTACCATATAGCTTTTTCCTAACACAAAATCAGGAGAAAAGGCAATGGGAGACAAGTAGCACATCTATAACATGAGCATTCATAGCCCTACTTTCCTCAGAGCACAGAAACACCCTGACCTGCAGTTCTTATGGCTAACTTGCTGTCCAAGTAACCAGAGAGAAATTAATCTCTTTTAATTTTAGCTATCTAGCCTAACCTCCCATCTTTCTTGGATATCTGTCACCTTAGGCTCCCTTCATACATTTATTACCACTATCACAAATTCCCATATTAGAGGAAGATGGACGATTCTTTGGAAATGCTGTTTTATCCTCTTTGATACACAGTGTTTAACTAAGACTTTGAAGTCTAACTTCTAGACATTAAAGCTAGAACTGACGAATCTCTCCCTAATTAATGGAGAGAGTGCAGAAACTCTGGAGGGTAATTCAACCCATCTATTTTAAATGCCTATTTAGAGAAGAGAGGAAACCATTTCTCCCCATTAACTATGTAGGGAGGCAAGTTAACTTGCTTAACCAGACACTTAGCTTTTGGACAGCAAAAGTTGCTAAGACGAATTACAACCCAAAGGGGGATATCTTTCAATCCCTTCAAATCCTAGCAAAACCCCTCATAAAACTTGTTTATTCAGACTTTACAGAAGAGTCATGATTTAGCTCTCTACCAGTGAAACAAATATAGTTCAGGGATGCCTTTTTTTTCCAGACAGGGGAAAATAACTCCAAGCTAAATATCACTTCTGAGGTCTACTAGGTCATCTTCAGCCCCTGGATCAATACATAGATGTAATGCAATCATAAAGGTCACATTGAAAAATTCCCTCTTCATAAAAAAATTCAGTATGGAGAAAAAGGTAACTTACACAATTCTTATCCAAGGGCACTACTTTAATGCACTTTCATGTTAGCAAATCTAATTCTGTGAGTAATCAGATTCTTATAGGTTGAAGTGCGAAGTACTGAAGGAAACAATTTGTTTGCAAATTCTGTTCATAGCTGGAATTCAAAAGTGATTTAACTGACTCCACTTGCACTCAGAACTTCCAGAGACACTGTGTTATCATTTTTTCACATCAAGAAAATATAGGTAATTTAATGTTTTTATTGACTCAATAATGGCCAATTACCAGCCTAAAGCATGTAGTAACCTTAAATACATATTCAAGATGGAGAGCATCATTAAACTTTAGGCAAAACTCTTCATTATAGTATAGAAAAGTAAATCATTGAGAAGGGGCTTTTAACTTTTCCTGTCAGTGTGCATTTGGTCCCTCAAAAATAAAGATGATGTTTTTCTGTAAGCAAATTATTTTGCCTTTTTGAAGAAAACTGACCTGAGAAAAAAATCCCTGGGAGGATAGTGGAAACCTATGAAATTAATAGACGCTCACAAACCCTCATAAAGCCTGAAACAAACACACTTTATCTCTTAGATCCAGGAAGTTCTGGGATACCATACTTGATCCCTGAATTAACAAAACAGAAAACAGGTTTCATGCATATAATATTTTTTATTGAGTAAAGCATCCATCCAGGTTTTTATGTAAGATTTTCTTGTAAACTCCATTACATAAATATAGTATTACAGATTACAGGGAGAAAGCATAACATGGCAGTCAGTCTAAAATTGGTGTAACAGACAGTCAAGTTTCCACTTCAGAAGTATTTGAGATGTTTATAGCTTTGTTATTTTAATGTACCTTGAGTTCTGATCTTTTATGTGGATTCTTAATCCAGACTCAGTTTTAATGTTCTCAAGTGCATTGCAGTTTCTACATTTTAAAAGTTTAAATGTGCATGAAAACATACAATCTTCTGTCTATTAAACAAACAAACAAAAAAGCAAAAAATACACCACCAACAACAAGACATTTTTTCCAAAACAGCTATTCCCTGCTTTCCTTTTGGACACAGGGAGCTCGTTAATTATGCTTTTAATGCTAATTTTCTTGATTTAATTTTAAAAAACCTTAGAAATGTAGGTGCTATGTAGAGAGAACACTTACTCTGCTCAAAAAGGCAGTTAATGCTTTCCTCTAATGCTTATACAAAATGTCAATTTCAGCTTGATCTTAATGTCAGCCACAAGCAAAACTACGAGTTACTGTTGCTTATTCTTGCTGATAATCTCAAGGAACTGAGTCAACTGCTTGTGACTGCCAGCACATGGGAACATCTTGTACATGGAAACATCTTATAGCCACGGCAGACAGAGCAAAATGTATCCAGTTTTATGGTGGGAATCCACAAGGGATTATTTTAAGCCAGTCTATTGCTTTCCTTTCCTGAAGTGCTAAATGAACATGCCCCAGAGTCTATTCCAGAAGGTCTCACCTGAAATGCTATGTCCACGGAATGTCACCTACAGGGAAGCAGCTAGTGCTGCACCTGTTTCAAAAGGCAGCAGCATGGAAAGTGCCTCCACTCGGTACAGATGGTGTGTGTGCTCTTTCACTCTTTGAATGGTGAGCTTCTGCAAGAGGAGACTAGTTCTGGCCAGCAATCCTTCTCAGGAAGGTGACTATTACAAGAAGAAAAACATCAGCCCTTTTGGG
Organism: Alaudala cheleensis; assembly: GCA_013398995.1. Classification (NCBI taxonomy): domain Eukaryota; kingdom Metazoa; phylum Chordata; class Aves; order Passeriformes; family Alaudidae; genus Alaudala; species Alaudala cheleensis. Next base: position 37,609 of record VWYE01024490.1, on the reverse strand, counting down.
AGACTTCTCTTGACTGAAATACTCCCTAGAAAAATTTGGGCTTACCTTGTATATATGACAGTCTTTTTGAAAACATTTGGGTAAAAGGGTTATATTATTAAAGGCTTATTAATACAGCCTAACTAGGTAAATGGTAAATACCTTTTTCATCACAGAAAGTGTGTGATACACTTTCTGTGTATCACACAGAAATCTTTATCACACAAAGTGTGTGATAAAGATTTTGACCTTCATTAAATCTTTGAAAAGTTATGTGTAAGGAATGATTTCTCCAAGCAGTTTTCTATTGTCAGTATTTTACATTTACTTCTTTTAATATGCTGCTTAACGTCGAAAGCAAATCAAAGGTATTTTTATTATTATTATTATTATTATACCTTTTCAGCTGCCCATCAATTGTCTTTTTCTAGATAAACAGAAAGCATAAATACTTTATCACAAAATCCTTTGCCCCTGCGTGTAAGACTGATCACATCCAAACAGCATGCAAAACCTGACATGATGTCAACTTGAAGTGAGTAGTTTACAAGCACAAAATCCCTAGTATTAAGTCAGCCAAGCAGCTCAGGTTTATGTTCAAAGGATCTGCACACCACACTGTCTGAATTTCTCTTCTTCCATCTGGAAAACTCACCTCCTGCCAGACTATAGAGAGCATGTTCTTTCTCATGTAAAGGGACATAGACATTGCACCTGACTACTGCATCAGCAACATCTCTAGATAAACTACTTGCAGTGAAAACAATTGTTTTCTTATAGACTGCCTTCACTGTTTCTGTTGTATGTTTGTGGAAAAAAGATAACCTCCACAAGAAAAGTCACTTTATGATACGATGGAATACTTTATTCTTTATTGTGGCTGTAAGAAGATTTTACAGAAGTATCCAGAATGATCACTAGCAAATATCAAAAAATCTGAAAAAAAAATTAATGCAGTCAAAAATTACTACATTTTTTCCTACCAAGTACTTTAAACTGTCTTAGTTTAATTGAAAAGCATTTCTTCCTGTGCTAACTTCTTTCATGTGATAGAAATTAGATCCTAATTTGTGTCCTAACTCAGCGTGTGAGTGCTTAGCATCTCTGAAAGCCAGGTCATTCCTCTTAATATCCTTTAGACACTGTTTTCTGAGACTGTCCTCCTAAGTACTTCCTACTTGAATGCTTATGAGAGTAGAACAGAGAAGGGATTCTATTTCCATTACTGTAAAACATCCCTGGAGGCACTGAAATGCAGCCTGTATCCACTGAGCATATTTTGATGTTTGTAATATGCCCTGGTGTATGCTGGAAGACCCAGAAGAAGCTATTACTGAGGCAAAAGTTCCTCTGGGTCTCTTGCTGCATATATATAGCTTTGGTAAAGTTTCAAACCTTGTAGCTTTTAACGGTTTAAAACATTCCCTGGAGGGCATATATTGATGTGGGTATACTCAGGTGGGAACAGCTTCAAACAGGCTAGCTGTTCCACTATTGCTCTGTCCTAAGTCCAAAATCATTAATGTGATAGGTAGCAGAGTTTGAACAGTTACTCCATGCTTTTTGTGACATAAAAGCACCTTTCTTTACTCAAAGGAGGACGGGATTGTGCAACATCAGAGTTCTGAATGAGGTGAAAGCAATGTCAAGACATATATGATCAAAAATTCAGCAGATGTGGTTGAAGATTTTTTTATCAAAATAATTTTAGAATTATTATTATTATTATTACTAGTCATTAAAAAAAGTTTTCAGCAAAATCTAATTGGAAATTTCAAAATACAGAGAAAAAGACCAAATAGTTTTGAAGGCAGAGCAACTTATTGCTACATAGTTCTCATCTAAAGCCTTTCAGCTACCACTCAATATTATTCCCATTGCTTCACAATGTTCAAGTGCCTTTGAATATCTTCAAGCTGTGGAGGACACAGAACATAACACCAGCAAATTCTGTAGCTCATAACCGAGTTCTCCAACTACCAGGCAATTATACAAACAGTGGAGAATGGCATCCCCAAGCCTGCTGGGTTTTTGGAGGAGACAGTATTTTAAAAAATCCCAAACTTATGTGTTTCTCTGAATGAATGGGTACAGAACCCACACACATTACAGTTTCTTATAAAGCAACACCTGAGAAAATGAGGCATGTGTGTGTATAGACACTGCAACACATACACGGAGAAAGATTTGGAAATCAAGTACTTAGATACAGCATATCAGCAAGAATTCCCAGGATTCTTTTTTGTCCTAGATTTCTCATCAGAATGTAAGTCTACCTTGTTATTCCCTTTCCAGCTATGATGCAATTGCATGACCCAGCACATTGGCTCCAGTTCTACACCCATCTTTGAGGAAAACATGCTTCTCTCCCTTCCAAGTGGTACTGAGTTAAAAATAAAAATAAAATAGATAAATTACACTTCAACCCAATCAGACCTTGGAACATGGAAGCTTCAAGTTACTTTTGGGAGGGCAAGAGTTGTGGATTTTCCAATGCACCTGGCACAAAGTGCCTATGGTGTATAAGATGCATAAACAATGACAGGTACATCTGAAGAGGGAAGTGGGATGGTTAAATGAGAATATATGTAGTAACTCAGTACAAAAAATATGACCAGGAGAGACCAAGACTCCCCTCCCAATAAGTTAAAGGGGAAACTCTACAAGATAAGAATATAGAAGAGAAAGCATATTATATTTTACAGTTCTTTTTTGACTCATAGCACCAAGGATACATCAGAGTTTCCAAATAAAGAAAAGGAACTTTGGATGATTGAAGTATAAAAAGAGGAATTGCTGGAACATATCAATAAATAAAAGATCAATGTATCTCAAGAATGGGATAGTTTATTCAAGACTTCCAAAGTAATTTAAGATTAATCAAAAGAAATCCACAATTATGCAGTTTCCCACTGAAAGCAGTTATATACTGAACCACAAAGGACAGCAGTGATCTTCATGTAACTCCTGAGAGAAACTGAGAAAGAATTCAGCTTCACACAGATATTACTGAAAAAATAATTGAGGAGCCTTTTAAAAGCAAAAGTGGTAAATATGTGGATGAAAGTTAGAAGCCTTATGTCCTGTATATGTCTTTAACCTATTAGTATTATTTTGGCAGGTTAATAGATAGCAGTTAAGAAAAAACTGGCAGATACAAGTTTTCTGGACTTCCAAAAAGCCTTTGAGAATGCTTCCCACAATAGGCTATCAGAGAAACAAGTAATCACAAGATGAGAATAAAGCATTGTCACTGACTAGAAATCAGCTACAAAAGGGAGAACACAGAAGCAGAATGCATTTATTAGTGGTCACTGCTCCATGTGGGCCAAAGGTTAACAGCAGGGTGCCCTCAGGTTCTTTACAAAGGATAGAAGTGTTTAATCTATTTATTAATCATCTGTAAATGGGACTAACAATAAGATGGAAATGTTTACAACAGACACAACAAGTCTTAGATTAATTAAGGCCAAAACAGGCCAAGGAGCTTTTAGGTTGCTCAAAAGAGCTCAGTGAAAGGGGAAACAATGGCAGATGGAATGCAGCACTGCCAAGCCTAATAGAAGCACGGGGGAAAGAACCATATGAAATACTTCATCTAGAATTAAAAACCCAGTATGACCACTGAAGAGAAAGAAGACCCTCTTGACATGCACAGATCAATGAAAATACTTCTCTGGCAGTAATCACAATCTAAAATAAAGATATTGTTGAGAAAGAGAAGAAGAAGGGCAGAGTGCTGGCATAAAGGCTACAAAGGCTGAGATTTGTTTTTTAGGGGTGAAGTCTGGCACCTTTAAATGGAGAGGTTAAAAAGAAATGATTAATTTAATTTAAATCACAAATTATGTAAGTTATATAATTACTTAACTCTCCTTGTAAGATAAATAAAAAATTCAGCAAAACTGAAAGCAACATATTTAAAACAGACACTTGTTTTTCATTATTATTTAAATCAAAGAAGTAGAACTCTGCATTTGTTGTTGCCAAATTGAACAGTAACACAATTTCAATGAAGGACTTTTTGATTTGTCTGTGGATTTATACATAAAAGTTCCTCACAGTACTCTGTTCAGTACAGCAAGCCACAATCAAACCAACACAAACAATAAATGAAAAGTCCAGCTACTCTACAGTTATTATCTTCTATTTCATAGGCACACAGCTTATTCTTATCCCAACTTCTATATTTCATAAACCACTCTTTTCAACTGCAGGTGTTCAGTCATGGATACTCATATTTTATTCTCCCTTTTAGAAAATTGTCCTTCTTAGTATAGAATATTACTGCATCAAAGACCCACAGTCAAACTTATCAAAAGAGGTTGGACTGGCAGATAGCTTAAGGAGGGAAAAAGAGAAAAGGCTGGGTAGTGATGAACAATAAAGGAAAAAGGATAGCTATATCCTAAAAGATGTTTTAAATTGTCATCTTTACCACTGGTGGGCACAAGTTGGAAATGTATTTGGGACAACCCTTGCTGCATCAAACCAGGAAGCGTGGCCTGTACCAGTGTCCTTTTGAGAATTAAAGCAACAGTAATGTGTGAAACTGTGAAGTAGCTGCAAATGGCAAAATCTTAATGCATGAAGACTTGATGCATGCATCCTTTTTGCCAAGAATCACAGGTAACACACACCTGTGTTAGAGATGTAGGAAACTTTCATTGCAGCAGATGTACAGACATTCTCATTATGGACAATATACAAATAAAATCCTTCTCTGTCAAACAAGAAACTGCACTTAAATGCCTTCATCAGTCAGTAGCCACTGATACAGGCCAAAAACTGTATGAGAAAGGAGCAAATAGGCAATAGATCCCTCTACTAGTATTTCAATATATTCAAAATTATATTTTCCTGGGTTTGATTACTGATTTAACTATACCCTTCAATAAAATTCTTATAAATATAATCATCTCCTTCTACTCTAGTCTCCACTTCAATCTAACAGTTTGCCGTGAGATATATATTTAAAAAAAAAATAGAGGACTTACACAAAAAATCAGTAAGAACTATACAGACATCTTTACTCAATTATTAAAAAGAACCAACAGATTTAACACATGAAACAGCAAAAACCAAATTTTGATTAAATTTTGGTGGAGTTGCAACACATTTAGAGAAAATTAAGATTTTGAACATTGTTCTAGGTACCTTTGGAAAGGAAATTTAACAGTAAGATACCCCTTGATATATGAAAATATACTAATAGAAGAGAATATGGGAGAGTATTTTATTGAATCATAAGCATGATAAATTGACTACTGTCCTAATATGAATTAAGAAGAAACTTCACAAACTAACAAATAATTTTCTGGTCTGGTGTAAAATTCATTTTTCCTTCCAAGCTTATTCCCAGAGCAGATCACTGAGCAGTGTAGTATGTCAATTCCTACAGCCTGCTTGACAAAAAACACACTCTTTTCAGTTTTGTGATTCTTCAGTATCAGCTGCTTCAGGCTTCAGGGTAAAGGAACATGAGTATAACCTGAGATACATTTGACTGAAGTCTTATGTGAATATGTTTTCTGTCTACTCTTATGTTGACCTTAGCTAAACATCTGCAGTTTTGGCTGTCTGCCACTCTGATACAAGCTGGATAATGTCTTGTCTCTGCTGCTTGTCCTTCCTTGCAGTTCCTGGTCAGGTCAGTAACATCTGGTGGTGCAGAAAGTGATAATCACCTGGCAGGTATTCCCTCACATTTTGATCAATCACACACACCGATACTATTTCAACCAATCATTTCTTTATCCATTTTTGCTAGGTCAATATATCACTTTTATTGCCTCCTTTTCTTCCTGTTCAGGTTTCAAGCTGGAGAAAAGGTAAGAAAGCTTCTTGATGGTTACCAAAGGCTAAAAATATTTTAAAACGCCACAGATTATAAGGAACATTTTTACTATTAGAATATGACCTCTAGAAGAACTCATTTTCTTCCTACAAGTCCATTAAATTTATTTAATGCATGGCCTGAATTGACAGGGTTCAAAAGCAATTAACAGTAATTACTGGGCATATTGCAATAAAAATACCTAAATAACAAAAACGGGACAGGTTCCTTGTATACTAACAGCAAATATTCTATCAGCAGAGAAATATTCTTCCAATGTCCTTTTTTTCTTATGAACTGCACAGTACTTTCTAATAATTCAAAGAAAACAGGTTTACTCTGTGAAGAAAAATAATATCAATCCATACCATAGACACGCTTTTGTCTTGTATGCTGCAGAAATCCAAAGAAAATGAGGTCTCGCATGTATATAGAAATGGAAATAATTAAAAAATTAAATCAGCTACTTAGGCTTTCCAACATAACTGTCAGTTCAGTGGCTACCTAAAATCTAGTCTGAATACTGCATCATAGTCTTTTTTTTTTTTATTTTATTTTAGCGGGAAACAAGAAAATACATGAGAACATAGTGAGGGTATTTTATGAAGACGGGCCAGACTAGTTTCACTGCTGTCAATATCCCTCACAAAAATTTTTCCTTTTCATGATTATTTAGATATTTTTGCACCCTTCTGAAACAAAAAACAAACAACCAAAAAAAAAAAACGAAACAAAAACAAAAAACAAAAAAACCCTCCAGAATTGCCACAAAGAAGCACTGACAGTTCAGTCCAGCCTCATGTCTGTATGTTGGGAAGGTGCTGTGAAATCCACAGTGAGGACAGAGGCAGACCCAAAATGCAGCAGAGCTGCAGTGGTTCTGCTGCACAGAGGCTTGGCAGATGCAGGGAAAGTATAGAGCAAAAATCTGCATCACCTTCATAGGCATGCCAACAGAAGATAAAAGAAAAAAAATGTAAAAAGGTTAATACATGATCACTGCTGCCATGATTATATAGAGCCAGGTGCAGTGAATCATTTCAGCAATTTGGCTCAGGGCCTTGAGATGCAGTCCTAAAGAAATTGCTGAGATACTTTGGGAATTATCTCCAGGTTGAATTTCAGTCTCTTTAACTATATGAATATTAACAAGGAGTGTGGCTCTGTAGAGACACTCTGTAAACTGAAACTGTGCCAAGAGCCTGGTACCCACATTACACGTGCGTTGTCGGTTTTACTTAGGGCTAGCCCTAGTCCTTTTTAGAGACTGCACATCCCTTAGTGCCTGCAGATCCTTACAGGTGCACTTCTTGGGCAACTGCATGCCTTTGCTTTCAGTAGACAGCACTCCAGTTTGTGTGGTGAATCATGGGGCAGTAAGAGTGGCAGTGGGAGTGAGTGGGAAGTTTCAAAAGCACACCCCAGACCTGAAGTGAAATGCTGATGGAGACAGCCTGAGGGCAGCTGTCTGCACACAGCTCAGGCACTTGTGATTTGTGCTGCCCAGTGTGTACAGACTCTGTAAGAAATAAATTACCTTTTAACTCTATTAAGACACAAAGTCAAGAACAGAGTGTGAAGCAGGACTAGTCCTTTCAGCAATATCACAATTGCTTCTCATGGTGCACCTGCATGCTATGGGCCCCTGCACTGCTGAATTATTGTAATATTTGAGTTCCTCAGTAGTGCCTTTACGTGCAGAGAAAAAAAAAAACACTAAAGGGTTTCAGGTCTTTTGCTTCTCTTTCAAGCATATCGTAAAATCATTTCAAATATCTCTGTATTCATATATAATTTACTCTGTATTCAGGAGTACAATTTTAGAGGAACCCAAAAAATAAAAAAAGAAAAAAGCTTACTGATATTCACAGCTATCACATGCCTTCCTATGAGCTACTGATCTTCCCTACCAGTTAAGATTTTGGTAAAACTCTGAGATGCAAATATTTTCTGCACGCTGCAGAACATAACTCCTCCTCCTGCAGATCTAAACAACTATAAAAGAAGAAAAAGATCACTTCCAGTGGCTTCTATTGGCTCTCTTCAAATCAGACCTACATTAAAAACTATTGAGCACAAAACCTAAAAAAACATGCTGTAAATATTTACTTTCATACTGTCATTTAAAGAGGACTGTTTCTGTAGCAATTAGAAAGAAACAAAACACTAGAGATGAAAAAAAAGTTTTAAAGAAATATTTGGGAAGTCACTGAAATACATGCTTATATTGCACAAGCTAATATCATTCTGCCCTTTTCAGAAAAAATATAAAAATCAGATTATACAACAGTAATAAAAACCTTCACAGATAATCACAGTGATCAAAATATGCTGGTCTTAAAAAAACCCCCACACATAAGCAGAAAAATAAACTTTGTTGTAATGTGCAAATAGAGAAGCAGAAACAAAAATAATCTCAAATATTCCACAGAGGGTCTCTACAAATGCAATGTAAGACAGGATCAGTGGGCATCCCAACAATAGATGCATGTGTATTCTACTTTTACTGTGGAACTTTTCTGAAGATAAAAGAAAGAACGAGAATACCCTAAGTAATTTACACTTCCACACAGAAAACTAACAAATCCTGAAAAAAAAGAAGATGACCATTTAGAAACAATTCTTACAATTTCCTTTACTTCTTAATTTTCCATAATTTCTCACTTTTCATATTTCCATAGGACTCTACTGCAGGACTGTCCTAGCCTCTCCAGCATTCTGGATCCTACATCAATAATTTCCTCGTTCCACTTCCTTTGAGACATATACATATCTATCTATCTATCTATCTACAATGCATGTGTATCCAACGTGTAATTTTTATTGAAGATGAGTCATTGTTAAAATTATTATCCTTTTTGAGTGTTGAAGGGTACCACAGAGCAAAACTTCCATTACCTGATCAGTTCTTAACTTACACTTAAATTTTAGCTGTATTTATGCCAGCACAAATACAGAATGTCTTTGCACCAATCAAAGCATCTTCTCTGGATTTAAACTAGCAATACTATTGATCATCATCTCTCCTTTTAACCCTGGTGGATGACCTATACTCTTGGCTGGAAAAGGCAAATAATTTTGCTTTGTTTTTTTCAAGGTTTTCCTCTCCCTGGATAGCTGAACAACTTAAGCTCATAATATTTTTCTACAGCAGTGCCTGAAAAATCAATAGAATAAGAGAACACAATCAAGACCAAGTACAACAACAAAGAAAAGGGAAAAAAACCCATCAATCCCACAACAATAACAAATTAGTAATGTCAGTAAAAGACAGGAAAATGAGCATTTAAAGCACTCTGAATATTGTTTTTTGTAGCAAGGTTTGTAAAGCAAATCTGTCTGAGTCAAACTGTGTTTCTGAATTAATATATTTGAGTTTTAAACATATCTTGTTCCTCCTCTCAAAACAGTATTACGTTCAAGTAAAGCCATTTATTTCAATGGAGTTAGTCCTGGTTTATGTCACTGTGGATTGCTGACTAAATAAAATTGGCCTATATTTACAAATGAAAATAAAATAATATTTTAAATTAATATCTGTCATACAGAGATTGTCCTGCAGTACTTTTACTCTGTTCTGGTCCCAGGAATTAATCTCAGTAGCCAGATTTTAAAAAGTTGTTGTTACATCAATGATTTAATTTCATTCATATGGTGAGGTTGCAACAAAAAAAAGTGCATTTATAAGATTCAGCTTTAACAATTATGAGATTTAAATAGAGACAAAAGAAACCATAATGCACTTCTAACTGAATTGGAATATAAAACAGGAAGCTTCATTTCCTGAACTCCAGTGCTATACTATATCTTGTTAGCTAAACTCAGTTTGTAATAGGGGTCATTTCCCCAAGGATTGTTACATCAGAAGCATAAATGAAAAAAAAAAAAGGAGTAAAAATACAAAACTTGTTTCTGCTTTCAGTATAATTTGGGTAATGCTTCAAATGTACTTTGTTCAGAAACCCCCACTTCTTCATAATACAGGTCCAAGCTCTGTCAGGTTTTTTGTAGAAATACTACATCAAGACTTTAACTCTAGAGCAGAACAGGACTGGAAATGAACATCTCTCATCTCTGGATGCACAAAGAATTTTAAAAGCCATCCCAGGGGACCTTGGCTGTGTTTTTGACTTGCTTCCCTTTTTTAAGTGCACAGTCTCAAGCCAGTGGAATCTAATCCTCATATATCCTCAGCCCTGGCCCTGCTCCAGGGCAGAGCTTCTAAGTTCCAGGCAGGCAGCACGTGCTGGGGCATCCCCACACACAGGGTGCTGTGAGCTTCCCATACTTGTTCCCTTTTGCAAAAAAAAAAAAAAAAAAAACTTGCTTCTAATGAAAAACTGCCCAGTCTCTCATAAAAGCACTGTACCACAATATTTACAGCCTGAACACAGTGTGAAAGGAAAACCATGAAAGGCTTGGCTCATACCTCTAGAGGTATAAAATTTGCAATATCCCAAAACAGATGCATTTAAGATACTTTAGTAAATAATAAGAAAGGCCAGTAAATGAGGTTCTGATGATACGGATCTTTTCTCACTGATTACACTGATTTCCTGGCTTTTACATGGCTAGAACCAGTACAGACACATCCCACTGGGAAACTACCAGAAACTTGTTTAAGGAGTTTACTAACAATCAGTTTTCTAGATAGATGGTACAGCAATACTTCTCTTCAAACCTGTCAGAGATTTTAATATTTACCAAAGCATGGATTTGGAATTCTTGGTAGATGTTTTTATTATAAAGATTACAACCGACATACATAATTTTATTGCCACCATTTTGATCATATATGTGGGAACTTATAGTTCTCTTATATTTAAAAAATAATTTACTTTTGAAGCATGATGTGCTGTACCAGATGTCACCACAGTCAGTTGCATAGTAAGTTGCAAGTCATTCAATGCACAGGAATTTAGTATGTCTTCATTGTCCTGAAGCCCTTCTATACAGAAATCCAGTTTCAACAAATATATATGAAGGCAATGCTAAGAGTATTCATACAAAATTTGCATGCAATTTTTGTGGGTATTATAAAAATATATATACGTGCATAATTTATTCTCAATATAAATAGCCTAAAAACAAATTGGAGTTTTCATTTGCCATTTTGTTGTTGTTCTATAAGCTGGGTTTTATTTTAGAGAACATTTGTTTTTTTAATACAATGTGTGTGTGTACAAATAAAAAAAAAATCTCAGAAAAATTATTTTTGTGCCTTTGAAAATATAACAGTGAAAAAAATACCCTTCTAAATGAAGTTATACCAGTAAAATATTACATTTTCTTGATTCATGAGCACAACAAATTAACTAATAGGAGTTAAGAATATACTTTCCACACTGGCAAAAGCTTTTCCATCTGTTATACTGTTCATCATGAAAAATAAGTTTAAAGGAATAATTTTTTTATTTATCATCTTACATTTAGTTGTCTATTACTACACACAGAGTTCTCTGAGATATGTAATTAACTTAGTATAGATTTTAAGGTATTTAAGAGTTGCTCAAGTTCTCCCTTGAAATCCAAGTATTTATCTAAATAAATATGTCTCATAATTTTTTTTATATATTTTTTTGAGAAGAACCTGTAAGTGTAAGCCCCTAAATACAGAGAGAAAGTTAACCAATGCAAGCTAACCAATGCTAGTTAACAAATGATCAGCAAATTATCAATCAGCAAACACGGGAAACTCTCTTATTCTCTTAAAAATATTAATAAAATGCAAAAAATATTTTTCTAAGTATCTCATCTTTTTCCCATCTGCTTAATAAAGAATGTCCTCTGATTCTGGATTGCTAATATCTTTAAAATTTAATAAAGATACTTCATTATGATGCTTAACAGAGATGAAGTCTGTTGACAGGCCCAAGATACCATTTACATAAGTGTTCAGGCAAATTGAAGGCAACATCTAATCTAACATGCAGAGGATCAACAAGAATTAAACATGAATTTAAAAAGCACTCTAGATATCATTCTTCCTCATGGAAAATATCTCCTAAAAGCTGCAATATATTGCACATTCCAAAATGCCAACATAATACAATTTCTTTTTTTCCCCCCTTTTTAAATTTTTATAATGGATATTTGAAAATACAATGCTTTAATAATGAAATTACATAAATCACAACTTAAATTTTAAAAAAAATCATTAAAATGTCAATATCATGCACCAAAAGTGAAAATTTGGACCTTTTTATTATTTGTGATCTATCTGGTACCATTTCCTTCTAATTTTGCTGAAGTCATTTAAAACACCTACAACGACTTCCAAGCTGGCTGAGAACTTGTAAAAACCTAGACTGAAGCATATTTTTTGCTGGTAGCTTCAGATTGTCTTTACTATTGTTTTTAATCATGATATTTTCTTCTAAAAATGAAGCAACCTAATCAACTCTTGGAATCAATATATATCAAAGGTGAACATTTCCTACAGGCTCTCAAAGACACTTCAAAGGACCAAAAATATTCATATGTACCTGCTGAACTTGTCACTTCAGCATTTATTATCACCATTCATCCCAACAATTTTGTTGCATTCAGTCAGTGCTTCAAAGGGTCATACGAGACTGCTCCATAAAGGCTTCAGGCCAATCTTACATCAAACATAGCTTTCAACACATGTCTATCAATTTTGATGAAGGAGAGGAGACAAGATGAGATGAAGGGTGGGAGAGCATCAAGTGTTGATCAGCTTCACTTCAGAGCCACTTACATCATGCCCTATTCTTTTTGTCATTATGGACTGGGAGCTAGTTGGACATAGCTCTTCAGTGTGCATGTTCTAAAGGAGAAACTCACATATTTCATGTATCTACCCTGTTTGGGAACAAGGTCAATTCACAAATCTAAAAAGAAATCTGGTCTTCATTTTGTTAACATATCTCCAAATTAATCCCATCACTCTACAAGCCAGAATATGTCTCTAGTGCCTCACTACATTTGTATTCATCTAACTGATTGATGTTGTAAAGGAAATCAAGCTCACACACATTCTCACTTAGAGATGTTTGTTCTACAGTTCTGACAAGAGAAAAGTACAGCGAAATGTACATAGAAAAGTACAGTATACTTACTGTAGTGAAGTGGCATAAATGTGTTTCTTGAGTGAGGGAGTTTGGGTAGTCTTGGGAGTTTCCTCTGATTTGGACTAAGGGAAGAAATTCTCACACATAGACACTCCAACCCCCCAAAAAATCCACCCTCCTTGAAAAGAGAAAAGGAAGAATAAGATAAATAATCTCTAGGAGATCTACCTGCAAAAGTGTCTATTAAGAAGATGACCCACAATTGTTATTGTCTAGTTTCTCAACAGAAATAACAACTGGAAAAGTCATATGTAGAAGATTTTGGTCTCTTCTCTCAAAAAAAAAAAGTAATGAAAATGCAGTTATGTCATTTTCAAGGCCCTTCCCATTCTCATCCCTAAGAAGCAGATTACACAGCTCACACATTCTTCAGCAATAAAATATAGATATCACAGAAGTGATATAGACTTGTGATTTCACTAGGTTGGTGTAGGACAGAACAAGTAACAAGACTTTACAAACTTTTTCAGTTAAATTTTGCAGAGGAATATGATTTCATCCTGATTTAATTTTTATACCGAAAGCACTTTGTTAGGATTCATCTAATATAACTTTTGAGGTCAACAGTGCGTGGAAGTGTTTGTATCTGATATAAAATGACGGTATGTCCTCTTTAGAGGCAACAGACATAAAATAAGTATTTTAGGGCATAATCCATCTGACCTATTTGAGATATCCACTTCATTGTGAACTGACTTAAACTCTAGAATTACCTCTGTGTCTCCATTGACTACAAAGAGAATGTAAACTTTTTTATGTTTTTGTGAATATCCATAATGGATATCTAGTTTTGTTTTGTTTTGTTTTGTTTTTCCCCCTTTCTGTCACATGGGTTACTTTGTTTTTCTATCTTCTGGGGTGTTATGACTGATATTTATCAAAAAGTAATATTTAAGGATTCAGCTTCTAAGTTATTTTTCCCCTTTTAGGCAATTCATAGCTCTAATTACATTATAGATCTTAGTGAAAGACTGAAGTTATAAATGACTGTGTATAGACCAAATGATTTTTAGGCAGGATAAGTGATAGAACTATAATTTGCATTTTGATTACTTTTCCCAGAAGAACCTGAAATGAAGGAGCAAGATTGTCACAGTCTTTACAAGGTGCATGTGAAGCACACTGCTTGATGTAAAGAGAAAAGAGAACAAAGTGAAATTGAGGGCAGAGCCATGAGGACCAAAGCCATGTGACGCTGATACCATGAAACATTAAATGGAGGTTACTGGATTAGGGTGGGATCCATTTCAACTACTCTGTGCTACGATCTGCAGTCCTTTTTATTTCCCAGTTCAGGAATGATGCACCCATTGACACTATGAATGGGATGAGTATCTCGATGATCAACTAGATGCAAACTTTTAAAATTTAAGTGGGGTTAATTCACTTCTAGAAAGAACACACTGGGGAATTTCTCTTTTAGGAGTGAAGAGATCTGACCCCGAGCTAGTAAAGCATTTAAGCAATTGAATGACCACAAGCATGTGCATAGTCTTCCCTGAGTGCAGTACCATTCATCTAGCTCAAAATAGGAGACTGAGACAGGATTTTAGGCCAAAATACAAATTGCTTAGCACATAGTCAGTGTTGCTTCTTATATTATACCAATACTACAAGAATATTTATACTAAATCCATCCACATATGTTTGAAATATTTCATGAAAAATATTTCAGCATTTACTTTTTGAATAAAAACACCTGAACAAATGACATCAAAAACCACAAAACTGTGCAAACATCAATTTACACAGTCACATTAGTTTCACAGTATTTTATACCAAAGTTTTAAAAAGTATAAACATTTAAGTATTATGTATTTGTTTTTAATACAGCATAGTATTCATTTCTAAAAACAGCTTTAAAATAAATAATAATATTTCAAGGGATTCAGAAAAGGCACTAGTTCAGTAATTAATGAGGTTATTTTTCTGGTTTGTATTAGACCACAAGTACAGATCTTCAAGGTTTAATTTGTGTGGGTTTCTTCTGATTAGCTTAGGTATCACTCTTGCATAGAACTATCACTGTATAAATAAGTGATTAAGATGTGCAACTGAAATATCTAACTTTGTGGCAGATGCTGCTCTGTGTGATCTTTTGTAACTGAAGGGTTCTTTTATCATTTGAGCTTTTGGGTTTGTATTTCTCATCTTCTCTTTTCTGCCAGCTTAACGGAGATTTTAAATCAAAACCTAATTATACTACATATGCTGTTTAGGAGAAAGTTCTTAGGAAAGTAATGATTCATATAGGCTTTGATATTTCCAGATAACATCTAAGAAGAAATGTGATTTTAATTGTATTAAATAACTTCCAATCACCCTCTTATTCAAATAAAAGTAGTTGAGCACAGTTCTTTGATCAAAAAAATTCTTCAGTAACAGAAATACCAACTCTACATTCCTATCAACTATACCATCTATGCTTAATGATGAAAACCTTTATTGACACATATTTTTCAACTAAGTAGTATTATAACTATGACATATTTTTTATACCAATACCATAATCCTCAAACCAGAAGTTATTAAATTATATTTAATTCCTGAAAAACAAAAATCTGTGTGTACATGTTGAGCACCTAGGATGTCAGCTAAAGTTTGCTCTTTAGCAATGTTGATATAAGAAGAGTTGGAATCTTTTTGTTTTTCCTCTTTGATATTCTATGAGAGAAAATGAGTTGTTTTAATGTATTTTAATTATAAAGCACTTACCTGAATTTTGTTTCAATGTTTTAACTAGTGCTAAAAAAGCCCTCATTTTAAACTCTCTCAGCTTGCACTAAGTTGAGGAAACCTGTGTCAAAAATGACGACTGGTATCCTGTTCAAACATTAATAAACACATTTGCCAAGAAAGCCCTCACCTCTGACACTTAATCACAAAGATGTAAGTTCTATCTTAAAAAAAAATAAGTATTAAAAGCCTTTATATTTTTATGTCCTACTTAGTTATTTGACCCAGTTCTTAATCAGAAGCAGCCAGAATTTTCTTTTATTCCACAGAGCGATTGCCTGCTGCCTTAAGAATAAAAGCTGGAGTATTTCCCCTGATAAAAGGCTGACAAGTCATAATGAGGAACCGTGTCTTCCAATATCAAGCCAATACAATTTCTGTTAATTGTCTGAAAACTGTGCAGTGGCACATTGCATATAAAAATGAGTTTCTGGAAACAAAGAAATTATACCTTTTTCCAAGACAAATCCCTGCAAATATAACCACAAATTTATAATAGGCAATAACAAGATTTCATAACCATTTTTAAGAATCTAAATTAAATTTCAAACAGAAAAGCAGAAGTGTGACTCCAGATTTCCAGTTACTCTGTTATTTTACTGATTTAGTAAAGCTACAGCAACTTGTTTTGCCATCTAGTTGAATATGTAATACATTCAAATATTTCTCTTAGATTTACTGTTTAGCTATTACTAATGTGTTACTATCAAGACAAGGAAACAATATATAGAGACATCAGACTTTAGGAAGAGTTTATAAGAAATAAGTTTGAGACAGATTTATAGTGAGAAAATACTGAAATCCCAAGCTTCTAAACAATACATAAAGTCTACTGACATACAAACAATATAAAAGGTATATACATATTTGTTGATACCATCAAAAATAGTTGTTTTCTAAATGTTAAAAATTGCCTGCCTTTTCTACAAAATTTCAAAAACCCCAATGAAACTCGATAAATGTTTAATGGTAAGACCTTAATTACAGGACAACACACTTAAAAAACAAAACAAAGCCAAACCTGAGTATACTTATATATTAAAACTGAAATTCACCACATAGAATAGCTAAACGTGATCTATAAGTCAAACAACTCCTGTCTACAAAGTTCTGCAATATAAAGCAATTAATTAAAAATATTCTTCAGAGACCAGGAGACATGTAGTAGAAGACAGAATATTTTGAAAGGATAGTTCATCTTCTTCTGGTTTCAGATAGAAGAATGAAAACAAAATCTGAGGTTTATACTCGTGCACCAAAGGCATTTTTGATATATACTATTTGTTATTACCAATAGTTCTTTCTGGAAAGGCATAACTTGTTGAGAAACCCATCATACTCTTCACACTTTACTGTGAGAACTGACTGAGTTGAGAATGGTGTATGGTGTTAGGGCAAGTTGGGGAAAGGGGAAGCAAAACCCAATTGCAAGTTTATGCTTGACTGTTATTCAGAGTAAATGTTATTATTGTTTATCATCAGCTATAATTGGTCAACTGGATGAAAATCTCCTTTTTCTGTTCACAAAGCTGCCCTCCAAGAATGCTAAAGACATCTTAAATACAAATAGACTAGTTAACAAGCATTTTGTTGTATTAAGCCAAGGCTTACATACATGATTATTGAGTTAAGGCACTATTTTTAGCACTTGGTTTAAAAGAAAAAGCAGGTCACCACATAAACCATGACATCCACACAAATAATGTTTACCTAAACCACATATCTAGAACTCAAGTTATTTTCTATTCTGATGCTTTACCTAAGAATTAGCTAAATATCCAACATGCAAAAAAAAAAAAAAAATTTACTTACACACACACAAAAGGAATTTCCTGATTGAGTTTTATAAATAATATATATATATACAACTCCAGAAAGCCCAGAAAAACATTGCAACAGTCACAAAGTACTCGAGTTACGAGTTTCGCCTCTACACTCTTCAGGGCAACCCATGCACAAGCACATGAACACACACGTCAGACCGCTGGACGTGCCATCCACTTGGCTCTCGCACCCACCCGCACGAATCAAAAGGCTCCAGAGGGACGCAGAAGCACCAAAATCAGGGCACGGGGGCAGAGAGCGGCATCTCCTCTGCCTGGCCACGGGCTGTGCGTGTGCTGTCTTGCAGAACCTTGGACAGCGGTCTCCTAGCCCTCCTCTCAATGCAGCACAGACGAGTTCAGCTTAGCTCAGCCCAGTCCAGTTTAGCTCAGCCCAGTCCAACTCACCCCAACCCAGCCCCGCGGCTCACCCTACTGCGCTCCCCACCCACAATGCACTGCCCAGATTCCCCTAGAGAAAACAGACTAAGTTGCACCCATGGTTTGGGTTATTCTCCTCTCCCCTTCTGAAGTATCTATCATTTTTAGCACAGATTGGTTGGCCAAATTCTCAAAACATAAAGCAATATCATCTGGCATTCAGCACAGCACAAATGTAGGTCGCCGGCATTTGTCTAGTTCATTAAAGTTTCACACCATCATCTTAATGTCAACAACTTTTTCTCTATCATTTAAAAAGTATTTCTCCACATTGGGTTTGTGAAGGGAAAATGGTTAAACAGTATAAATTTGCAGTTCTGTTCATTTTCAACATCTTTTACACCTTGATACCATGTTGAGCAACTGAGCTCTTTGTGGTAAAGTTTAGTCTAAACTGAGATACAAAAAAAAAAACTAAACTGAGATACAAAAAAATCACTTTAAGCATGTAAATGGTGATTGTTTGGCAGCATGGAATAGTAGGTCAATATCTAATTATTGAGCTACTGAAATGACAAAAATTTCCTTACAGCAATAGATATCTATTTACATTTGATATCCTTTTTTACTCATCTAATTCACTCTGGAAATAAAATATGTTTACATTACCAGTAACTGAGTACATAGCATCTATACAATGGGTGTGTACGCATACAGTTTACAATCTAAAAACAGCTAAGCCAACACCTCTGGCAAATCTATCTTACTTTTATCAGGTTTAGAAAGAAAAAATAAATACAGCAACTTTCCTACTTTATCCAATTAGATAGCAGGTTATTTCAGCTTATGGAGGGACTCTGGATCCATTTTTGTGGCAAATATATGTGCAAATTATACTAAGTTATTGGTGAATGGTTTTTAGGCATAGGCTGTTACCATGAAATGATTTCAGAAGGCCCTGTTGAAGTCACAGAGCACAGAGGTATTGCCAGGCCTTCTATTTAGAGCAGTGATTCAGATGCATTGTTATGTTCCACTGCTAAAGCAGAATTTGGTTCAGACTGGTTAGTGCTACAGTAGTTCAGATTATCTAGTTCAGGGCAGAAATATTCACCTCCTACCAAGTACTCAAACAGGGGAAAAAGCATGCAGCTAGCTATTTTAGGCACCAAGAACAACTCTTTTCTTCTGCCCTGTCTTGAGAGATAGGCCAACTAATCTTGTGCAAAAGTAAAGATTAGGCAACAACTACAAGAGCCAAAGTGGGACCCTCTGCCTTCCAGCAAAGGAAAAGAAAAACCTCTGTATCTCTCTGAGCCATCACCAGTGGCACCAAAGGAAATAGACGCAGCTAGTCAAAACACTGATACCATCACTTTCCAACCAAGGGCCACTGCAGTGCCCGTCAACACACACTCTTGTCCTCCAGCTTTCCCCAGCTCCACGGATTTTGGCAGAGCGCCTGAAAACATTGTCCCGCTCCCGCTCCCGAGGAGGCCCAACGCCGTACCCCTCTGCCGCCGTCCGGCACCGCCAGCCGGGGCCAAGGGCACTACGGAACCTACCCGGAGCCTCCGGTGCGCGCCCCTGGCCCCGCGGGGGGACGAATCGCCCGTCCCCGGGGCACCGCGGCCACCTGCCCCCCGAGGGCCGGCGGCCAGGCCAGCGCCGTCGGGCAGCCCCTACCCCGGCCGCCGTTCCGAGCCCCGCTCATTGTCATGCAGACCCTGTCGCTGCCTGCCGCCAAGTCGCATCCCAGCCCGCTGGAAGCCGGCAGCCGAGCCGGAGCCAATCGCATATTCATGAGGAGGGGGAAATCCAGCGCTACGCTCTCAGAGGATCGAGGATCACTTCTTTTTGCGTTTTCTCAAGCTTCCCCCTCTCTCTTCCTCTCTTTTAATAATGCGCCAAGGGGGGCATCCCGGTCGATACCCTCCTCAGCATCGCCTGCACCGTGAGAACCGCGGCCGCCGGCGCCAGGGACAGAGACCGAAGCAGGCACAACAGGGTCCACGGCAGCCACAACAGCCGAGGGAGGCACGCCAGCCCGACAGCCAGGGACAGGAAACACAGCAGGGGCTCCTACCTTACAATCCTCAGGACACGATTTCACCGAGTACTCATCCGACTGTAAATATTTCTGGAGCATAACCTCAAACTCTTCGTATTTCTCCTGAGCGTGCTGGTCGTAGCGCTGGTAAGCCTGGACGCACTGGCTGCAGGAGCCTTCCCCCTTCAGCACCACATCCAGACTGCAGTTCAAAGTGTCCGGATTGGACAACCCGGCGAACAACTCCCAAAGTGTGTAGGAATTACAAAAGGAAAGGTAAAAATCCGTCAGGTCCCAGCCGGGCGCCGGGCTCTGCCCCGTGCCCCGCGGCGGCCCCGACCCCCCTCGCCGCCGGCACACCGCCTCCGCGTCGCCCACGCTGAAGCACTGCCCGGACGAGGAGCCCGGGGGGGGGCACGTCTCCAGGGGCTTGGCGGTGGAGTTCCCCAGGAAAGCAGCCTTGCCGTGCTCGGTGCCGTTGGTGCGGCTGCCGCGGCTGCCGCCGCCGCTGCTGCCGGGGGAGGGCGGGAGGGAGGGCGAGGGGGGGGCGAGGAGCCGGGGCGCGGGGGGCGCCGGCTCCCCCATGCCCGCCAGCAGCTCCGGCTCCGCGGGCTCCGGCTTCTCGGGCGGCGGCTGCTCCTTCTCTCCGGTCCCCGTGAATTTGGCCTCGGCGCAGAACCACAAGTGATCAGAGAGCAGGACCGTGAAAAACAAGAGCGATGCCAGGGACAGTCGCCATTTCTGAGCCCTCTCTGAATCCGTGAAGGGTTTCTCGTTCTCCCGGGGTGCGAACCAGATTTTTAAGCCGTCATCATACTGCCGACTACACATCCAAGCACCCCTGGTCATATTTTGGGAACGCACAGCCCTGGCCGACTCCACCGTGAGGGCTCCTTTGCCAGTGTCACCACAAAATGCATTGACTTAAAAGATTGGGGGGATTTTCTTGCCTGCCTTCCCTTCTCTCTCGTTTGCTCTCCCTCTTTCTCTCTTCCACTCTCCCCCTTCTCTCTTTCTTCCTCTTTTTTTCTTTCTTTCTCTTTTTCTTTTTTTCTTCTTTCTTCTTTTTCTTCCTCCGTGATATTGCTGGTTTTCGCCGGTGGCTCTGCCTTGGTCTCACCACACGAAACAGCCCCAGTCCATCCAACGCGGAGTGCCGTGGAGAAGATAAGAGCAATAACGCAGAGAGAGGAGGAGGAGGGAGAGGAGATGGTGGTGGTGGAGGTGGTGGTGGTAGTGGTGGTGATAGTTGGTGGTGGCGGGGCTGCGCGACTGGTCCTTTCCCCCTCTCACCCAGGCATGGTCAGATGGCAGCTCCCCATCTCCCTCCTGAGAAAAGCCCACTGCCCCCGGACAACCGCATGCCGCGTCCCCCGCTGCCGACGGACGGCTACGGGAGAGCTCCTCGCCTCCTCTTCCTCCCTACCGCCGCTGCTCCTCTTCCTCAGCCCCGAGCCGCGGCACAGATGCCTGCACCGCTGTCTCAGTCTCTTTCTTCTCTTTCTGCTCCGCTCTAACTGGAGAGACGCTGCTGCAGGGCTCCCGGAGCGCTGCCGAGGATGCTGAAGAGGAGGAGGAGGAAGAGGAAGAGGAGGAGGAGGCTGCTGAGGCCGCCGCCGCTGCTGGTGACAATGGGCTGCGGCTGCCGCCGCTGCTGCCGCCGGGCGCGGTGTCCCCGGGCGCACGGGGCGGAACTGCCTGGCTGGGGGCCCCCGATGGGCACAGGCATCTTGGGCCCCTGGGCTAAGTTGCCGCCATCTTCGTCCTGGAGAAACACTTTTTTGGGGGGAGCTCTGCCTTTTGCGTCATCTCCTCCCGCGCCGAGATCGCTCTATCCTGGCGCATTGGCAGCAGCAGCAACTCTGCCTCCTCCTGCCTGAGGAGGAGGAGGTGGGAGATGCACTGGGGACCACATGGACCCTCCAAAGGGCTTCCTCGATGCAACTCTTTCAGCTCTTCTCACCGAAGGGACTGCTCAATACTACTTGTCCAGCCCTCTCTCCTTCAGGGTCTCCTTCCCTTCTCGGCCATGAAACACCATGTCCACGCAGGATGGTGACTGGAGAGGTCTGTCTCTGTGTCTGTCCTTGTCATAGCAAAAAAGAAATGGCATATGACACTACAGGCTCTGCATCCTGGCCAGTTTTGGCCACACAGTAAAATGCCTGAACACAGTTGCCTGTTTTTCAGCTGTAAAGCAAAATGACCATAAACCCCAAGCTGTTTCCCCAAGAAAAGTTTTGTAAAACCCCGGTTCAGCCCATGAGCTGGGTAAATACTGCCTGTCTGTGTGTTTCCCTGTTTAGATATCACTACTTAGAGAGAAAGACAGAGGGGGCAGGCTTAGCCCTCCTTCTAGGATGATGAAATCACCTAGGGTGATGATCTCCACTTAGACCCACAACAGAGATCCAAACACTTTATGTCCCCAACCATCAAGGTCTCTTGCTCAACTAAACATACTAAACATACTAAACATACTCTTTGGACACTCCTAAGTGTCTCTCACTCCTTTCTTCTGGCTCTCTTATGCACCTTAGTGTTACAGCAACAAAAGCGCTTGGATCCTGCACAAGACCAGAGAAGGTGCCAACTAGAGGTTGAATATTAACAGATGAAGACCTGGTGTTCACCCCGAGACATCAGGTATGCTGTCTGGCCCTAGGATAACCAAGATGTCTATTTTAATATCTCCATTGGACTGGCAGGAGGTTTAGAAACCATATTTTTCCTTGTTCCAGAGGCTTTATCTATCCTGGGGGAATGATATTTGCCCTTGAAAAAGGTGTACAATATATTGCAAAAGGTGGCTTTGTCCCATTTTTTGGTTAAAGAAAGCATTTTTTCTTAACAAACATTGTCTGTAGACTAATACAGCTTGCTGATGGTTCTTGAATTCAGCTTCAATGAGTGTAGTGGGAAAAGACCTGAGACTAAACCACATCAGAAGAGAACAAAACTTGTACCTTATCTGACTGCAGCTGTCATTAATGGAAGGGTGATCTTACCAAGGAATGTGCTGGAATTTCTGTCACTTTGAGCAGTAAATCAAGGCTGAATGTCTTTCAAAAGGAGATGGTAAAACTCAAACAGAAGATGCAGACCTGAGGTATGAATTGCTGAGCAAGGTTCTATGCCCTGTGTCATGCTGGGAGTCAAAGTGCATTATTATAATGGTTTCATCTGGCCTTACAAGATCTATGAGTCAAATACTAGAGGTAAGCAGAAATTATCTGTGGATTTTATTTTGACAGAGTATTTAAAGACACAGAAATAAGTGTTGATATTGTAAGGAAAAGTCTACAGTACTCAAATCAGAATGTGTCTGTGCAATTTTCAGTCAATCAGCTCACCCTGATTTGACGTACTGGGTTTTGTACTGAATTAGCCTTTTTGTAATGCCTTCTGCTTTGGGACAAGACTGTGACCAAGCTCTTTAGAAGTATTCAGGACAACTTTACTACTCTAAAATGTAACATCATTTATTTAATTACATTTTGCTAGTTTGAATATGTATTTCTTTTTAGAATAAAGGGACTGAAGCAGAAATACAGGGGAAAAAATAAAAACACACAAACCCAAACCAAACAAAAAACAGCTGGGATATGCAACAGATTCTTGACATCAGGTCTGAGATTTTCAAAATGTGCTCTACTAAGATGTATGGAAGTGATGGTGTAATTATTTTGTGTTTGACTGACAAACTTGAGGTGAAGAAAGTTGGCTTTGGAGTCCACACGTGACAGAGGATTAATTTTTTTCAATGTTTCCCTCTTGTCCTGTTGGGAAAATGAGAAGATAACAGGCAATTTTGCAATCCACAATGAAATTATCAGTGTTTTATCTCCTTAGCTGAACTTCAAGAATTAGTAATGAAAATGTGCTCATATTCAGATCTCCTTTTCACCTTATTATAAAAATGAATTCCTAGGTCTTTGCTCCTCTGTTTACACCTGTCTAAGATCAAAACAAATATACTCAAAGTCAGTATGCTAGGATGGTTTAGATATACTTGGCTTTTTTAAAAAAAATCCATTTTCATGTCATGTAATATTTTCACACGTTTCCCAACTTTTGTCTGGAAAAATAGAGCAAGAGTTCTTTTTCAACACCTAGAAATAAACTATAATAAGACATTTGGTATTTTCAAAATGAGCAGGTCCTTGCTTTTCCAGTGACAGTATTCTGCAACAGAGAACATATCATGCAGAACTGTTTTGCCTCTTCTGTTTCTCCCAAAGCCCCATTCTCTCTCTGCCTAGCACTGTGCATAACTTGCAACTTAGTTGCAGTGGCTGGTTCCTGATGGATCTGAACAGATGCAGTTCAGTTCTCTGGTGCCCCTTAGTGTTAGGTCTTGGAGCTCAAGGGAAAAAATAAGGCTATAAAATAATACCTGAAAATCGAGAAGCTGTATTCAGTGAGGGAAAGAATCTGAAGTATACACTGTAGCTGCTTTTTCTCAAAGTTCCTTCAAAATTTTGTTACCATAAATCTGATCACAATAACAGCATTTTATTTGAAATAGTTTGGTAGGAATGGGAAGAAAAGTGGAAAACTTTCCTCAGTAATATCGCCACAGAAGTATGTCCCTGCTGTCATCATTCTTCCTAAATAACTCTGATGGTGCAAAATACTTCACTTTGAAATTACATTTTTTACTGGGAATATTTATTACTCGTGATTCAAAGCTTGGCAAGTGTGAAGAACTCATGGAATACTGTCTCCCTAGCCAGGAGTCACCAGCTGTTTCACAGATGGATCTCCTTAAAGTAATGTGTTTCAGTGTCACCTCTGCCACACTGAGCCATAATCAATACAATCAGACCTGATGTTCCTTAATTCTTTGACTCATAATATGTAAGACAAATGATTTATAGAGCACTACAGACAGTCTAATAGGATGAGCGAGCACAAGTTCAAGGCAATTGAAGCTGTTGTTAAACCTACATACCATGTGTTTTCTTTGTGAAAACAGCTTAACAAGCAGAAATATTTATTGATGTAACATGTTAATGGTAATAAACACTTTTTTAGTAGGAGGCTTTGCTGTTCCAAAGTATATGTTCTTATATTTTTGCCTAATATCATGCAAATAGTAATTTCCTGCATAATTCTCATGCTTTACTCTGTTGATTACAAAATTGTAACATCAAAGAGCAATATATAGGTCTTTCAGATGATTTTAACAGGTTTTAGAAACATATCTTGTCTTTGTAATGTATATTCTTTATATGAGAAAAAACTTATTTTGTAATTGCTAAGCAGCATTTCTTTTTGTAAAGGGCAAGTTATCTTTAAGAAAATAGACTTCATTTTATTTTTCTGTTAATTGGTTCTACTGATAGGAGCAGTTTTTGCAAAAATTAACAAGAATACTCAGTTTAACCTTTACACTGGAGGCTCACCTATCCCTTTTAATACCAAGCAAAAAAATAATCAGGCCCTTTACTAGTACCCCTTAGTGATTTTTTAACAGTTTAAACTATTAATGGGATAGGAATATCGATACATTCTTTGTAGGTAAAAGGATAGGTCATTTATGTGGTTTAACATCCTCATAGTTGTTTAGTTTTTGTTTTATTTCAACATCTTACAACAAATTTTGAGTATTCGATTACCCATTACCTGGGAAGTGGATCATAGATTTAATTATCTCAATCCATTTGATAAGAATAATATCCATGATGATTGTAAGATATAAAGAAGTTAAGAATACTGAAGAATTCTTTTTTTTTTTCTCTCATCACATTCCTAATGTCTTAGTTTCCTATTCAGTATTTTTCAGAAAGCTCAATTTTTGTGAGAAAGCTTCAGGCATCTGGGCCTGATTACTCCTTAGCAATGGGAAATTTATGTTAATGTTATCAGAAGCTTCTAAACCTTGTTCGAACAGCACTAATGCAGATTTTAAGATTCTTCCATTCTCCTTTGCTCACACTTTCCACATTACCTTCAATTTTGTCTCTCTGGCTTGATTTTTTTAAAGCTTTTCTTACCAAATTAAAGAATTAACTATGACATGGCAAGTTATAAAAGTTTGTCCAACTGGATTTTAAAGGGCTGTGCAGTACAAACTTCAAAAATACTGAGGTCAATGATTGAATTATTTTACAGATGTTTTCTTGGTATCCTATGAGACTTCTTGTTAGAGAATGAGAACATATCTTTGTTTGTTGACATTTTCAGCCATGGAACAATGAATGGATAGCGTAGGGAGTCTGATAATGTGTCTCCAAAAATTGTAGTTCATCTTTATCATGGCATCTTTATAATGAGAGCTCAGCCTTAATATTACATCCAGTGGGTAGATTTGGGTATGATCTGAAATGAGGTAAAGCTATTCTTCATTAACTGAAGCCATCAAAAATTGAAATATAACTTTTGCACATGACTGCAGCAGGAAGATGGTAATATAAATGTCTCACACAAATTACCCTACACCTGTTAGGGTAAGGTCTGATACAAAGCATGCTGAGATCAGGGGAAAGATTGCAAGAGGTTTTCAAACCAAGCACGTAAAAAGGAAACAGACAGAAGAATAAAGATTCTCCCTATACAGGGATGGAAGGAAAAGGACTGAAAGCACCACCAAAAGGTAGATAATGGCTTTTAAAACATTTTTCCTTGTTTCCCTCTCTTACTAATTGTATACATTTGCTGTCTTCTAATAAATGTAATAGCCTCATTATGTGATTATGCTTTAAAAGACATCAAAGGCATCTTTTTCATCTTTTCTCCTTGGTTACCTTGTAGGTGTCCTGGCTCTTCCTTGTGTCAAAATTCAACTCATAGGAAAGAGATAATATTTGATTTTTCTTAGAAATACTCTTTTATAATCTTTTTCTTGAAAAAGAATATCTGTCCTCTATGTAGAAAGTCTAGGTTTTGGTTAATCAGTCAAATAGTTTTCCTTTGCTATCCCTTACTCTCACGGAAAGAAAAAAAAAGTACTTTTAGAGATAACCTCACTGCTTTATTCTCTGTCTGGTTTCCTCTTTAGGCATGTTACTTTTGTAAATATGTTCTCCAACACTCATCTGCAGTTTTTTCTTTAGGAAGAATCTTTTACAGAACACCAAGACAGAGTTACAATGTCTGCATTAGGTAGGTTTTATTTTCTGAGGTACTGATGCAATGTTTCTATTCTGAAATTCAGACTAACTTGAATTTGTAGCCACTTGTTCATCCATGTCTGTGGTATGAAGGATGTGGAAAAGAGAAATAACTAATTTAGAAATAATATATGCTAGCAAGTAAACTTCTCTTTACTTTTCAACACACTTTTTTTATTCCACATTCCTTGGAAATATGCCATCCTAGCAAACTCTTTTCAGATTGACCATATGAAAGTTGGGTAATAGCTTTATGTTTCAAGCACTCATGGTTGCAGTGTAAATTTTAGATGCATGACAGTGTGGACATGCAGGAGATATTCCTACATATGGGGGTTTCTTGTTTGACCAGAAGAAATATCCCTACTACTAAAACATACATTGTTATCTATAGATTTGATGTAGGGCTTGAATATAGGTTGAATGATTACCATTGTAAGACATATATATATATGTGTGTGTGTGTGTCATAAAAATATAAACAATTTCAACACTTTTCATCTCAGTTAGCTTTAGCTAACTTAAGCATCCAATCAAAACTTATCCTTCCACCATGTTCTTGATAAGAAAATACAGCTAGCTGCAGAACACAGCTCATTCATCCTTAAGCAGATTTCTAAGACAGGCACTCTTGTATGGCAAGCCGTCTTCTGCCATCTCTTTACACTGAATATGGAAGAAATGTCCCCAATTAACTGTATATTGTTGCTTATCTAAGCTGGTTTTGGCTGAGAATAATTTTCTTCCGAGTAGCTGACACAGGGATGTGTGCTGGACACAGTGGTGATAACACAGGGATGGTTATTCCTGCAAAGTGCTTACACATCATCAAGGCCTCTTACCCCACTCCATCAATGAGCCTGGAGCTCCACAAGGAGCTGGGTCACAACCAGGACAGCTGACTCCAATTGACCACAGGGATATGACCACATGGTGCCTTGCTCATCTTATGAAGCTGGGGCAAGAAGGAAAGCAGGAATGTTCAGAGGGATGTTGTTTGTCTTCCCAAGTCATCACTGTGTGTGATGGGGCCTGGCTTTGCTCAGGTGCCTGCCCATGGGAAGTGGTGATTGAATTCCTTGTTTTGCTTTGCTTGTGTGAGTGGCTTTTGCTTCACCTACTAAATTGTATTTATCTCAGCCCACGAGTTTTATCACTTTTACCCTCCTGATTTTCTCCATCATCCCACTGGAGAGGAGTGAGCTGCCTGTGGCTGAGTTGCTGGGTGGGGTTTGAACATGATACTATTGCATCCAGAGCTTGTAATATTTAAAAGACAAGCAATCACTTTAAATTAATCAACAAGGGTTCTGGCTCTGTCTTGATGTTCTGTAAAAGATTCTTCCTGAAGAAAAAAACTGCAGATGAGTGTTGAAGGACATATTTGACACTTAGACCTTTTGTTTCTAGTTTTGGTTACTAGTAAAGCAGACATGAATGAACCATACATTGGCAGTCGTTATTTTTGGAGCCTGGTCGTATCCTTTTCCATCAAAATGTAATATCCTGCTTTCTGCCAAGTGGCTGCAATGCCATCTGCCAGGAAGAGAGAGATAGGGTGGGTATTTTCACTCTGCCTTCCAGGGTTATTCCTGTGAAGAAGGCATGTGACTCAAGTTGTAGGATGACTCAAGCTCTTATGGTCTTCTTGGAGCCATCCCACAATCAATTTAATGTGTCTGACCCAAAGACAAATGTCTCCTTTTGTCTGCAACATCACCAGCACTTTTCTAAACTTTGGCTTCTGTTCCATATGCCTTGCAAGAGATTCAGAGAGCTGAACACAGGCTGAAAGCAAAGAGCTCCTGATATTGTAGTCTATTTCTACTCTTTAGATGGGTATGATTCTGGACATTCTCCTTCCCTCAGCATCTCTATTTATAAACAGGGAGGCTAGAAGAATTAAGTAATGCCTGCAGAGTGCTGTTTTAAATAATCAAAATAATGAATTTACTCTTGATGGTTTACTATATAGATCAGTATATAATGTTATTTCTTATCTCATCTAGCTCTTAAGTATTGAATATTTGTTATTGTTTCAAAGAGATTGTTGTCCATTTCTGTGTGATGTACAGACCTCTGTGAATATACAAAGATTTTCTACAAAAGAGATCTCACTCAGATAATTCTCAGTCTTAGAGTAAACAAACAGTATTGCTTTTCTAATTTTCCAGTAAAATACATTACTTGATTTTTGGCAATATATTACATTTTCATTGCATTAGATTGCTGGAAAAGAGGTACTTTATTTGCATGCTTTTATCTTGTGGGGGGGGGAGGAAGACAGAAAAAAGAAATGTAATTACACTGGGTGCTTTAGTCTCCTAATTAGTTTCGTTGGGTCTTAGATTTAACTCTTACATTCTGTTGAAGTTAATTTTTCTTCTCTTTCCTTTTATCTTGTTCTCTTCTATTTTGTTTCTGGGGGCAGCCCTTGATGGCTGGCTGTGGCTTTGTGATACTCACTTTTCCCACAGCACCAGAGCAAATACTGCTCCCAGCCTGTTACCTAGCATACTCTGAGTCTTACTAGGCATAGGCAGAGAGATTCTGCCTCTAAGTACCACCATTATGGGTATAATTTGCTTCAAGCCACAAACAGGGCTGGCCCAGGGTCAGTGGAAGTGCACTGTGTGTTGCTGAGGTAACTGCATGCTCTCAGAATTCACAGACCATCATTTCATAAAAGGTTGGCTAGCTCTGCTGCATAAGGGCTCATGAAACAATAAGAGAAAACACTTCACAAGGGCAGTGATCTTCAGCTTCTTTCCAGAATTCCTCTAAAATGATACTGCAGTTTAACTGTCACTATTTTTTTTAAACATTTCTTATAATTTCCTAAAGGCAACAACTCCTTGAAATCTTGACTTACAGACCAGATCCCTTTTAGTAAACAAAAATGTAAACATGAAAGGGGAGTCCCTGCTTTACTTTAGATACCTAAATTAACACTGACAGTGAGGGAATTCATTAAAGTAAGATAGGTCATCTCTGAAGTCCTCCCTTTAGTCAGTGAAGAGAGAGAGAGGCTCCTTTGCATGGAGCAATTGGAATCAGACCCCTTTTCCACATCACCCTGAAGGACATCTCTCTCCCCGTTGTCCACTGAGCCCCAGGAGGGAGCTGGCTTAATTTGAAGTGAGGGTTCAGTCTGCTCTCCAGAGTGTCTGATGTGCAGGGCACATAAATTAAAATCAGGGGGAGGTGCAGTAAGTGGTTGGTAGACATACAGTATCAGGGAGGGTGAGAGTGTTATAGTCACTGTTAAGGAATAACCAGTGGGGACTTTGCAATTTGTATTGACATTACTGACACTTGGAGAAATCCTTTTGAAAAGGAAAAGTGCTGTTTCACTTTTTCCAAGTTTGTTTTCTTTTTAATTAAAATAAATGTTTCTGGCTGAGCATCTCTATTTATAAACAAAAAGCCACCCTCTTTCACTCTGTACTATCTGCAGTGGCTGGCTTGAATAAAGAGACAAATTTGGGGGTTCAGAACAGTGAAACTTGTGTTGCTCATAAAAGGTGTCAGGCCAGACCTTAAACAGTTCTTTGACCTGCTGGTTTTAACCTTACCCTAGAGTGAATATACTCTTGTCTTAAGGTATTCTAAAAGCAAAGCTGGCATAGTTAGGTTAAGAGGTAACACAAAGAATGGACAAGAAAAGTGGATAATATATTTTGTTTTATAGACACAGTGATATGGAGAACTCCATGTCATATGAAGAAATTCTCTAGAGAAATGTGAAGCTAGAATTTTAAAATTTCAAAAATTATGGTAGCCTTCTGTCAAAAACTTGAATTCATAATGGTAATTTACCCACCCATCAGATGATGAAGTTACAGATTAATAAATATTGGCATGTTATTAATATTAGGTATTTTTAAGAGTTACCATGGTAAAAGTCACCTAGAATTTTTTT
This sequence comes from Alaudala cheleensis, assembly GCA_013398995.1. Classification (NCBI taxonomy): domain Eukaryota; kingdom Metazoa; phylum Chordata; class Aves; order Passeriformes; family Alaudidae; genus Alaudala; species Alaudala cheleensis. Next base: position 6,673 of record VWYE01024490.1, on the reverse strand, counting down.
TTAATTATGTTCTGCAGAGGCACAAAAATCAGTCTATGCACTTTATATAGCTTCATTTCAGAGGCTTTGACATATTTCCTAGGTAAATTTTTCCCTCATTAGATACTGGAATAGTAGAACCATATAAACTGGTGATTCTAGGGGGAAACAGGAACTATTTTTAGTAGCTAGTTGTATTCCAAAGAAGACTATTCTCTTGCCAAGAAAAAAAGAGAAAGTCTCTTTCAGGGTGCTTCAGAGCACATAAGTTCAGCTTTCCAGTGCCAAGATTATTTCAATATGAAAACTAAAGATTTTATTTTCAGAGATGCATCTGAGAATGCTGCTCCCAGGTTAATGCACAGAACTGAGCATGCTAAACCCTCTTTACCTCAAGGAGCAATCCAAAGAAGAACCTTAGGAAAAGTTACTTTTAAGATATTAACTGTGTCTGTTAATAAATTTTCATTGTGAAGAATGAAGAAATATATACTTATGATAAGCACATACAGACATCTATTCTCTGGAAGAGACAGGAAAGGTAATTTGCTTTTGATTATGATCAAATATCACAACTACTGCCACCACACACCACAAATTACAAAATATTTGAACAATTTGAAAGCAAAAATCACAAATAAATCTAAGGTGAATATAGGAATTTCCCTCCTGTCCACATATACAGCTGTTCCAGGAAACCTTCACAGCAAAGGATTTAGATTTGTCTATCCTTTGCTTTGAGGTTTGATGAACACATGTCATCTTGAGAAAATATTTTCACAGATGCTATGCATCTATTGTCCAAACATACTTAATTTTAGACAGCAGGAAAGGCAAAGGAATATAAAACCATCACAGGATTCACTGTAGATATTCTCATATGGATTTAAGTATCCTCAGTTGTTGCTAATTTAGCTCATACATTTGAATCTTGTGCACCTAGGAGAAGCAGAAGCATTCCATATGTAAAAAAAATAATTCTGCCATTATTTCAATGCTACAGCAAACAAATTTACAGTACAGTTTTAATATGTAAATATAGAAAAAAAGATAAAAGAGGAACAAAGTTCTATTGATATAAACTTGGGTAATCTATTACTAGATTTTTTTGTCCCAGCCAAGCTATAAGAATTTTCCAAGGAGTGTGTCCGTACTCATTCTAAACATGCGAGAGTTATTAAGGATGGATAATACAGAGACAGTTTGGGCCTTATTAATATTTCAAGCATTTGTACTTTCAATTATGTTCTTAATTACAAAACAAACTCAGCAACATTAAATTTGAAAGGACTGCATAATTCTTGGATGTATTTCTGTACAACTGTGTTAGCGAGGCATCTGTTTAGATAAATATTTCTCAAAGCTTTCCCTTAAATCTAAGCTGGCAAGGTGGGCAAAGTATGAGCTTTGATATTAATTAAAGCTTTCTGCATTAATTTACAAAAAGTTAATTTCTATGTCTGTATACAGCTTCTATTTCCTACTATGCTTTGCATTCCTTTAAATAAACTAACTCTATTACCAACACTCTCTATTTTTCTCCTAGAAAATGCATCTATTTGAAAAGATTAATCAAAAATACATGCTGACATCCCCATCATATTACAACGACCTACATGCACATCCAAGCAATCACTGTTGAAATACATCCATTGTAATTTTATCTGCAGATTTATATCCTCTAAGTATCAGACTCAAGGCTTAAAGTACTGAAGGACTGATGTTGCTGAGGAATTGTAGTTTCAAACTTACCTTGAAAGAGAGAGAGTTTCCTTGTGGAAAACAGAAGCATGATTTTTTTTTTTTCAAATATCATTTAGGAAATACTCATGAAGAGTCCTGATTTGTCAAACAAAGTAACATAATAAGAAGACTTTTTTAGTTTTTAATGAAGATCTGAGAATACACAATTGATGCAGAATAAGTGAAAGAGTACTTAAGCGAAAGAGCTTATAAGGACATGGGATAGAAAACTAAATTCTGGGGGTTTCCTTATTTCATGAAAGAATTGGAACAAGATTTTGGATTCTCTGTCATATTTCCTTTTTTTTTTTTTAAGCTGTTTGTTTATAGAAGCAATGCTTTGCAGTTCCAGTAACAAGCTTATTAATTCACTGCACTGGATCCTACTGGCTTATATTCTCCCTTACTATCACTCAATTTTTACTGGTGACAACTAGTAACCACTAGACCACTAGAGCTGAATAAATGTATATGGCAAAACAAAGCCAATTATTATTAAGCTGTTCTCTATGAGTTCATGCAAAAACATTCACATGCAATTTAAGACTAAATAGAAGATATATTCAAGAGACATTAGTTGGAAGGGCTTCCCAATCCAGGAACATCCTGTGCCATGTCTGAATAAACATGTTTTGACAATATAAAATTTCTGAAGAAGCTATAAAAAGGGAAAGTAGTTATTAAAAAAGTATGAACAAGACATGTTTCAGGAGCCCATGATCAGTTAAAAATGTCAGACGTGAAAAACAAGTCAGGTAAACAGTGTTATTTATGAAGGCCTAATTACATATTAGCACTTTGTTATGGATTTTCAATCTATTCTGTGTTTCCACTACTTCTGTATAAAATTAATCTTTTTCCTCCTTGCTGATACAAATCTGTCTTACATTATTTCCCTCACATTTTCCCCTTCACACTCTGCCTCTTTTCTATCTAATGACACACTATAATAGCAATACTGCTGGAAAAACAAGGCACTTCCATTGTATCCTTATAAAGTTGGTTTGCCTGACATTTCTTGTGACCAGAACCATTGAAATGCTCTGTAAGGATTCTGAGTAGAACACCTTGTAGTACTCTAACTTAATGTGCATAAATTATTGAACAAAGTTTATATTAGTCAGGAGGAGTTGCAGTCAGTGTGCTAGCACCTCCTTTCTTCACTTAACCAAGAATCATTGTTAAGAGATTGTTATGGAAAACATCTTCAAAATTATTCACACTCTCTACTTATTCCTTCCAAGAATTTGCTGCTCCCAGTACTGTAACACATATGGCTATTTATTATATTTCCAAAAGCTATATCACAAGAAGATAGTTAAAAATTTTGCAATTATTACAAGTGTGTTTAAAGTCATGCTATTTTTGGATGCAGCATGCTAGCTGCTATGAAGTTGAACAGCAAATTTATGAATAATTCTGTGCTGCTTACCTCTTCTAACTCCAGGAGGTAGGGGGCAGGTGTCTTCTGTTAATGGGCCAGCTGTTAAAACCAGGTGGGGCAGTGTTCTTTATCTCTTCCACCACCCATCCTCCCTCCAGGGGGATATCTGCTGGCCCATTGAGGTTCACTGCATGACTGATAAAATTAAATCATCCAATCTGGTTCCACCCCGTCGGAGGAGCCCAGCATTCCCACCTGGATAAAATCTGAGACTCACAATCCCAGGGCAGTGTGTTTTCCACTGGAAATCCTCTGGAAAAGCTAGGAAAAAAAAGTAAAAACATCTTAAAAACAAAATGAGAACAACAAAACCAAAAAACAAAACAAACAAAAAGTCCACACTTGCAAACCAAAACTTAAACCTAAGTTTAATTGTATTTAAGTGTATTTTTTAATGTGCTCTGAAAAAAACCAAAAAACGCTGTAAACATCCCTGCATTTGTGATAGAACAGTTGTTAAATAGAGTGGGAATGAATCTTAATGTATCATCTAGTCTGTCTCTTAACAAAAGCAGAATCAAGTAAGTTTAAGTAAATAATTTTTTCCTTGCTGGTATTTTTCTATCCATTCCTTAAAATATTTCTTTGCTACCTTTATCACATCCAAAACTATCAAAAAGCTAATTTAGTGTTTTAATCATGCGACTCATTAAAATTTTTTTCTCAGCTACTATCTATAATAAGAGATCTTTGTCTCAGTTCAATTATTTACTTTTCTATTCTGAGTGAAGGAGAAAGTTTACCTGTTTGTGGCCATCTTTTTTCTTGTAACATTTTTTCATCCTGTCTGTGTCTCAGTTTTCTTTTTTCCAGACAAACCCACATATTCTAAGCTCTTCTTTGAAATATGGGCAAGTCAAATGAAGTATAATAAAGCATGGGCTTCTCAGTGTCATGCTAAAGTCCTTAGCCTTTAGCGGCAGTGAAAGCTGTTTCAGAAAGAACAGTCGTCTTTCTCTGAATGCTGACCCATTCACACATCTTACCTTCACACTCAGTGCATAAAAGGGATAAGGATAACTTCATCTTGACTGTACAAATGCTGTCTAGCAAAAGTTCTTCCATAATACTAATCTTTTCTTCTTCATTAGGTCAAAATGCTATGCTCAGTTAGAAAATTTCTAAAAAAAACACCATAAGAACTTTCCATAAAGCTGGGGTTATCACATGCAACAATATTACTTCTTCCTGGAGTTAAATATTAAAATCTAAGGAAGAGTACAAAATAAAGAACGATCACTTGTTCATACATGTGCAAATATAAAATCTGCCTCTTCATTGCTTTCTGTGGCTTTAACGGCTCCAAAACATATGTCTTTGTTTCTGCATAAAAATAGTAGTGAAAATGGTTTTGTGAATCCCAAGACAGATCAGTCAACATATAACTTTCACTTTTAGACTTAAGGAAATTAATGGCCAGACAAGATTACTGAACAAAACATGTAATGGACTCCATTATAATAATTATTCCATTGTAATAATCTCCACAGCAGAAACTTTAGAGATCTTTCTTCTTCAAAGCATCACAGATGAGAGTGAGAAACACTTGTATGGACAAGAACATTGAGGACATGAAAGTGAAAATTAGGAGAAATTCTTTATGGGGAAATTTTTCATTTGAAAACAAATGAACAAGTTATGCTGAACTGGTATCTTAATTGGCCTCCATTAATTGAGGTACCCACCCATGGATAGATAACACAAGACATTTATGGTCTGATTTTATAGTTCATGTTTCACATAAAAGGAGAAATTTATCTGTGGAGAAAAAGTTGGATTATCATGTAACCAAAGTTCTACACATATAGGAAAAAGCTACAAATACACCTACAAATACAGGGAAAGGTGAAGTTGATTACCTGTTGTTGTCAAGGCGGTCATGACACAAGGCAGAGACTACAAGCTATCTGCCATTATTGCTAGTTGGTGGCTCACCTAATTCCAGGTGTCTTGATAGGAGAAAATCAGGTCCGGACCTCCCTGTGGCTTTCACCGGCCACTCTCAGCTACACCAACGCCACCTCCCCCACTATGTCCCAGTGGGTCACTGTGATAGTCGAGATGGTCAAAACACACAAACTTATCTGTCCCTTTGCACTGCCTCTTGTTCCTGGGTCTTCACAGCACAGCAGCAGACTCCAACTGAGTTGCAACTACAAGCAAAGCCTTCCCAGCCAGCTCCCTCTTTATCACACCCATAGCTGGGAGAGCAAGGCTGTTCCCACTCTAGGATAATTAACACAGCTGCAGTACATCAGAGGCAAGATTACCTTTGGTACCAACTCCTTGTTTCCCCATACTCTTTACCTATCCTACTACAATTACCCATCCTTATAGTCTGAATAACCAGTATCTATGCTACTCAGATTGTAGGCAACATATTGCAACTACACGGATTTTGATATAAAAAGGAAGAAAATATGTGAATTTCAGTTGTTTTTACAAATATGTGATGCCAAAACATTATGCTTTGCAGCATTACTCTCTCTACTATTCAGTTGTTATTCTGCAATATCCAGTCTGTGGGTCATGGTCTTGAGCACACTCCCTCCTCAGCACAAGGGTTTGCTGGTGTGGTGCAGTTGGGTTATCTAGGATCAGGCTACTGAGAAAGAGCAGGCTGGGAAGGGTCTTTCTTTCTTCACTGCTCGGGAACTCAAACACTCCTTCCTAGCTTGTCTGAGATGCTTGTCAGCATGGTAAGCAAGGTTACCTTGTTGAGACCAACCTTGATTTCCCACCTTGGTGACACCAACCTTGAGTTCCCAGCTTGAATTTGGGCCTACCTGGACACTGTGGACTTGTCTGACCATTTCTAGGCTCCTAAGTGGCGCCTGTCACTATCCACATGCTGTACTTGGTTTCCTGGTTGGGTACTGTGGGAACTGTGCCCACAGGATCCACAGAATAACCCAGAATTGTTAGGGTTTGAAAGGCCCTCTGCAGATTCTCTAGTCCAACACTCCTGCCAAGGAAGAATCACTCTAGAGCAGGTTGCACAGGAGGGTTTTGAATGTCTCCAGAAAGGTTTAGCTCCATGAATCCCATGGGCAGCCTTTTCCAATATTCTGCAGTTGTAGCAGCCCTCTGATGAGAGGATAAAAATGAGCTGAGGCACAGATTTCTTGTTAAACAGTATGAAAATGGTCCTGCCTTATTCCTCTTCACAGCTTAGCCACATTAATTCCAACTATTCACGGACTCTGGCTGCAGCAGGTTCCTACTGTAGGTTTTCCTTGCAGTCACTCACTGCTGGTTATTTCCTGCTAAACTGTGACTGCATCTATTAGTTTGCAGACTCCACCTGCAGGCTTTGACCCAGCTTGACTGTGACTGCAGGTTCTAACAACAGGCTCTTACTGCAGACCCAGACTGACCTCTGTCAGGGTCCACAGCTGCCTGTGAAGTCCTGATAGGTTCTTTTAGGGATCTCAGAGCACAAGAGACACAACAGGGGACACCACCAGTTTGCTCACACAACTACGCACCTCTATTTAGTGCCAACAA
>VWYE01024489.1:86422-99215 GCA_013398995.1 Alaudala cheleensis | reverse complement strand
CTTGCCCTGGTGCTGGGGACTGCTGCAGCAGCCAGGGGCAGCTCCAGAGGGACACAGGGAAGGGGACAACAGGACAGCAAAGAGGAGCCTCGAAGCCCTGCAGAACCTCGCCGAGGGATGGAGCCCACCTGGGGCTGGAACAGCTCCCAGCAGAGCCCACCTGGGCACGGCCAGGGGCTGCCGAGCCTGGCAAGGGACCCCAACCTGACGGCGCTGCACACGCGGGACGAGGAGCTGGCCAAGGCCGAGGTGGGGGTGCTGGGCACCATCCTGGCCGTGGCCACCGTGGGCAACCTGGGCGTGCTGCTGGCCATGTACCGGCGGCGGAGGAAGATGAGCCGCATGCACCTCTTCATCCTGCACCTGGGGCTCACCGACCTGGCCGTGGCGCTCTTCCAGGTGCTGCCGCAGCTCCTCTGGAAGCTCACCTACCGCTTCCTGGGGCCCGACCCCCTCTGCAGGGCCGTCAAGTACCTGCAGGTGCTCAGCATGTTCGCCTCCACCTACATGCTGCTGGTGATGACGCTGGACCGCTACCTGGCCGTGTGCCACCCGCTGCAGTCGCTGCAGCAGCCCGGCCGCCAGGCCTATGCCATGATCGGGGCCACCTGGCTGCTGAGCTGCGTGCTCAGCCTGCCCCAGCTCTTCATCTTCTCGCTGCGGGAGGTGCTGCCGGGCTCGGGGGTGCTGGACTGCTGGGCGGATTTCGGCTCCCCCCGGGCAGCCCGCGCCTACATCACCTGGACCACGCTGTGCGTCTTCGTGCTGCCCGTGGGCGTGCTGGGCGTGTGCTACAGCCTCATCTGCCACGAGATCTGCAAGAACCTCAAGGGGAAGACCCAGACTGGCCCCGGGGTGGCGGCTGGAGGTCCCGGCCCCGCGGGGAAGGGAGGGCAGCCCTCGAGGGTGAGCAGCGTGCGCACCATCTCCCGAGCCAAGATCCGCACGGTCAGGATGACCCTGGTCATCGTGGCCGCCTACGTGGCGTGCTGGGCGCCCTTCTTCAGCGTGCAGATGTGGTCGGTGTGGGATGAGGATGCTCCTGGGGATGGTGAGTGGTGCTGGGGACCCTGTGGGGAGTGCTGAAGGTAAGAATTGTCCCCTGGGTGCCCTGGGTGAGCCGGGGTCCTGGCAGGGCGGGGCTGGAAGCTTCCACAGGGAGCTGGAGATGGTCCTGGCCTTGATCTCAGCCCATGGAGGGATTTGTCAGTGTTGGATGATGAGGTTCTGGCCACAGGGGTTTGAATCAGGGGGGTAGTTGGTAAATCACAGTGTGAAAAATAGATTTATGGGGTTTAGTACAGGGGGTTGAAAAGGACAAGATGGAGGATTTGGGATGGGGCACTGTCCCTTTTCTTCTTCCCTTTAATTTTCTGCACTGGTGCGGGTTCTTTTTGATTGGTTTTGGGGTGTTGAGCACATTCTGATGTCGTGGGTTATTATTGGTAATTAATGGTAAATATAGAATACGCAAAATTTTGTATAAAAGTAGAAACTACCCAGGTGAGTTGGGATTTGTTCCTGACCTTCGCTGCAGAGCAGAGCCCAGCTGGGCACAGAGAGAATGTGAGAGATAAGAGAAAATAAACAACTTTAGATTCACCACAGATGGACTCCTGGCATTCTGGGAAGATTCGGGGTTTGAGAAAAAAACTTTCTTAGCAAACTGGGATTCATTTATAACCCCTAACCCCGAAAACAAGGATCACAGAAAAATATGCATAGCAAGATGGTAGGAAGTTTTAAGTTTAATAATGGAATATTGTGTGTCGTTAATTCAAACCACAGCAAGCAAGCATTGTTTAAAACAAGTGTACGTGTGCTTTTGGTAACTGGATAAAACAGTTGTCTGTGAGCTTTAGCAATGTGCTGTTGTTTGAAAAACTTTTCAAATTCCCAGCCCCTGGGCACGTCTCACTTCTCTCTCTTGCCTCTCCAGACTCCACCAACGTGGCTTTCAGCATCACCATGCTGCTGGCCAGCCTCAGCAGCTGCTGCAACCCCTGGATCTACCTGTTCTTCAGCGGGCACCTCCTGCAGGAGGCCGGGCGCTGCCGGGGCTGCTGGGGCCGCCGCCGGGCCGGGCTGCGCAGGGCCAACTCCACCGGGAGCCTGTGCAGCAGGAAAACCACCATCGTGAGCCACAGCCAGGCGACAGCCGCGCTGCCCCTGCACGGCGACAGCGCCCGGGAGCTGCTCCCGCCCTGCGGCGAGGCCGTGACAGAGTCGGGCACGCTCTAGGCTGCGGCGGTGGCAGCGGTGGCACCGCCAGGTGTGGCACGGTCAGGTGTGACACCGCCAGGTGTGGCACCGCCCGCTCTGTGGCTGCAGAGCGCGGCTCTCCCCGCCTGGTGGCACCGCGTTTTGCACAAATCGCGCTGTTCCGCCCCAGAAAAGCAGCGCTGTCCGCCCTCATGTGTGCGCTGTGACCGCCAGGGCACGGACAGAGCCGCTCCGGCCGCTGCCTGAGCCCAGCATCCACCCCAAAGCTCGGGTTTGGGGAAAGCTCCGGCTGCTCTGCTCCGGCAACAGGGGATGCTGCATCCTCCGGGAACAGGGGATGTTGCAGCCTCCGGGAAGGGATCCTGCATCCTCCGGGAACAGGGGATCCTGCAGCCTCCGGGAAGGGGGCTTCCCGCATCCATGGGGATCAAGGGATCCTGCAACCACAAAATCCTCCTGGATTTGAGGGGCGGCAGTTTTGCACTCTCAGCTCCCATCAAAGCAGCCGGAGCAGGGCAGGCGGTTCCCCCCGCCCCAGAGCTCGCCGCTGCTCCCTCCTCCATCCCCCGCTGGCCGAGCAGAGAGCGGGGACAGGGCTGGCCCTCGCCCCGGGGCACAGCACGCTCCCACGGGCACTTTGGAAGTTTATTTGTGGAAGATTCTGAAGTGACAAAATGCAGAGTGAGGAGCGGCCCGGGTGGGGAGAGACCGACCCCAGCACCTGGAGAGGGGAAAGCAAAAGGTGGGAGGCAGGGTGAGTGGAAAACTGTATTTAAAAGGATTTTATGAGGCCAATGAGCAAAGCACCATCGTTGAGAGGAGCTGCCAGCCAGTTCAGAGCAGATTTTGAGGATCGCTGCATCTGAACTGCCCGTTTTGAGAGGCTGGGGGGGATATGTTGCTTTTGCTCTCATGAAAAGAGAGGAAAAGGGCCGTGACACACAAGTGGAGAGCTGATTTNCTGCATCCTCCGGGAACAGGGGATCCTGCAGCCTCCGGGAAGGGGGCTTCCCGCATCCATGGGGATCAAGGGATCCTGCAACCACAAAATCCTCCTGGATTTGAGGGGCGGCAGTTTTGCACTCTCAGCTCCCATCAAAGCAGCCGGAGCAGGGCAGGCGGTTCCCCCCGCCCCAGAGCTCGCCGCTGCTCCCTCCTCCATCCCCCGCTGGCCGAGCAGAGAGCGGGGACAGGGCTGGCCCTCGCCCCGGGGCACAGCACGCTCCCACGGGCACTTTGGAAGTTTATTTGTGGAAGATTCTGAAGTGACAAAATGCAGAGTGAGGAGCGGCCCGGGTGGGGAGAGACCGACCCCAACACCCGGAGAGGGGAAAGCAAAAGGTGGGAGGCAGGGTGAGTGGAAAACTGTATTTAAAAGGATTTTATGAGGCCAATGAGCAAAGCACCATCGTTGAGAGGAGCTGCCAGCCAGTTCAGAGCAGATTTTGAGGATCGCTGCATCTGAACTGCCCGTTTTGAGAGGCTGGGGGGGATATGTTGCTTTTGCTCTCATGAAAAGAGAGGAAAAGGGCCGTGACACACAAGTGGAGAGCTGATTTCAGCCTGGCTGGGAGGAGCCCTGCCCTGCCCCACCCTCAGCCCGCAGGAACAGAGCTGCCTTTAAGGAAAACGCCGTGGAAACCGTGCCCGAGGGCCGGGGTGGTACAAGCGGTGCAGCCCGTGCCAGGCAGTGCCCCAGGGGAAGGGGACAGTGCCAGCTGCGCCTGCTGGGGGCTCCGGGCATCTCTGAGCTGCAGCATCCTGGCGTGGCAGCTTCACCTCGGTGCCACAGCTTCACATCAGTGCCACAGCTTCACCTCGGTGTCACAGCTTAACATCATTGTCACAGCTTCACCCTGGTGTGGCAGCTCCATTTCAGTGCCACAGCTCCACATCAATGTCACAGCTTCACCCCAGTGTACTCCACACCTCTGGATGTCCTGGGGCTGGAGAAGGGCCAGAAATGCATTTTCCTCTTCTTTGGGTCCACGTTGACATAATCCATCCCAGTCCTCACATCCTCGTAGTCCTGGGCAGAGCCTGGCTTGGGGCCTTGCCCTGGGAACACCAGGGATGTGTAATTGATGTTTGCCTCTGAGCCACGGCCCTGCAGGAGCAAAATGAAGCCCAGGTCAGGCCCCAGCACCCAGGCAGGAGCCTTTGCCCTCCAACCCATGCACCAGTTCAGGGAATGGGTTGGAAGGGACTTTAAAGCCCATCCCATTCCCCCTGCCATGGCAGGGACACCTCCCACCATCCCAGGCTGCTCCAAGCCCTGATTCCAGCCTGGCCTTGGGCACTGCCAGGGATCCAGGAGCAGCCACAGCTGCTCTGGGCACCCTGTGCCAGGGCCTGCCCACCCTCAGAAAGAAAATTTTATTTCCTAATCTTCATAAAGTGCCCAGGGATGCTTCCCTCTGAATGGGGGACCCTGGAATGCTGGATGTGATAGAGGACAACAACAACCCCAGCCCTTATTTATGGAATTTCAGTGTGGTTTGATGGATTTGCCCCTCCTGATGCTGCTCTGGGAGGCTGGAGTTGGACACAGGTGGGCTGGGGATGTTTTTGCCCGTGGTACCTGAGGGCAGGAAGGGCTGTCCAAGTCCTCTGAGGTGTCTGAAGATGTGTCACTGCTCCCTTCAAAACAGGAAACATTTACCACCCCAGCACTTCCCAGGGGGTTAAAGGGGAGAAAAGGATCAAGGGAGAAAAAGCAAATGTGCTCAGGAGTGAAAATCCCAACCCACAAAGCATCAGTTTGGTCCCTCCCAGCCTCATTTCCCTGGGCAAGGAGAGCCCAGCTGGGTGGGAGCAGAGAGGAGGCAGCTCCTGCTGGGCCCTTCACCCACCCCCTGCTCCCACCCCCGGGGTGTGCACAGCTCCTGAGGGAGACACATCACACAAACACCACCCAAAAATCCCCATCCCTGTGCCAGGACAATGCCCCATTGCTGCAGGAGCCCCTTTACCTGCACGGCCTGGTGATGGTTTCTGTGCTCTGTGTTTTTGTACCCCGGGTTTTTGTGCCGTGTCCCCTCCTGGTGACGAGGCCCCAGCTGGGCTGGGATGGGGTCTGGGACACTCCCCAGGGCTGGGATGCTCCCCAGGGCTGCTGCTCACCTGCATCCTGCAGGAATGTTGGGCTGTGAGCAAGAGGAGAAGGGTGAGCCCTGGCCCAGCCCTGCTCCAGCAGCCCCAGGGCAAACCAGCCCACCCAAAAATAACCCTTGCTGTGCCCTGGAGCAGAGTCACACCCACCCATTCCATCAGTGAGATGATCCAGGGCCCTGCCCTCCCACCAGGAGAGGCTCCAGGGACAAATCACAGTGTCAGGGCCTCTTCTTGCAAATTGGGAATGATTTTGACCCAAAGCAGAGCTGGGCTTTGTGCAAATGTGAGCAGCAGTTGGGGGTGAAAGAATTCCCTGCTAGAAACTGCAGCTTCATCTGAATTCACACTCTGTGAGCTGATTCTTGGTATTCTCCCAGCACTTTGCTAAAAAGGGCAATAAAAGAAAATGGTTTTGAAGCAACACAAGGTTGCAAAAGCCTCATTGATGTGTACAACCCCTCATTGATGTGCACAACCCCTCGCTGGTGTGCACAGCCCCAGCTCCCAGCCAGCCTGGGGCTCAGCCCTGCCCCTGTCCCATCCTTGTCATGGGTTAGCACAGCCTGGATTTTGGTTTAAGAGAAAACAGTTCCCTGTGAGTGGATTACAGTGGTTAAACAACGTGTCAGCATCTCAAATCGGCTCCTGATGGGTCCCTGGCCTTCCCAAAACAATTCCAAGGTCCTTACAGGGAACTTTTCTTCTTTAACTAAAAACCAAGCTGTGTTAACCCATGACAATCCCACACCTGACCCCAAACCAGGGAATCCCCAGGGAAAGCCAGGGAGGCAGAATTACCAATTTTCCTGCTGAGCATCACATAAAGGGCCAGCAGGAGCAGAGAGTAGAGCATCAAGGTGCCAAGGGAGGTGACAGCAGGAATCCAGCTGGAAGAGAGGAAACCTGAGAGTCAGTCTCTCTGAAATCACCAAATTTTCAATCTCCCTGTGGCTTCCAGGCATGGTTTAGACTCAGCTTTGCTTGGAGCTTTTGCCTTTGGGGTGACATGCCCCAGGTGACGTGCCCCGAAATGCAGGGCTGGGTTTTAGAGAATTTTGAGTTCCTTGCCCCTTGTTTTTTGGGGGGGGCCTGTCCCCAGAAGGGTTTTCAAAAGCCTCATGGCCAGGGTGGGAATGTGGTGCTGGAGGGGAGAGAGATGTTCCAGATACGATGGAATGATGGAATTCATTATGGAATGATGGAATGGGTTGGGTGGGAAGGGACCTCTGAAGGCCACCCCCTGCCATGAGCAGGGACATTTTCAGCCACACCAGGTTGCTCAGAGCCCCGTGCAGCCTGGCCTGGGGTGGTCCCAGGGGGGCTGTGCAGGGCTCTGTGCCCCAGGGGGCTGCACTCACCATGCACAGGAGCTCATCCTCCTGCTCAGGGGTCTCCAGGCTCTGGGGGGACACAGACAGGCAGCAAGACCTGGTGACAACAACAACAAAAAACCAGTCCCACTGAGCCTCACGCTGCTCCACATGAGCTGGAGATCAGGATCAGCACTTGGAGGCAGTGGTTGGATGTTGCAGATGTGAAATAAAGGGGTTTTTATTTTATCCCAGCCCTCCCCCTCTGGTTCTCACCCTCACAGGGGCTCTCCCTTATCACTGAATTAATGGCTTTATGCATGGTTGTATCTGAGATTTGTCTGGATTTTCTGGGCTTCACCACAATAGAATTGATATTTATTCTTCTTGCTTTAATCCTCTCTCACAGTCCTTTTTATTTTTTTGTTTTACTCTTTTTATTACACACACACACAAAAAATTTAAAAAAGGAAGATAACTACAAGATGAAGAAAAAAACAATCCATGGAAAAAGTAACCAAAGGAAGGTCGTGGGTTGGTGTGAGACTCTTACATCACTCAAAGTCCAGACAGAAATATCAGAGGCCCTCCAACACCTCAGTGTCTGGAACACCTCGGATTTAATACTGGGAGAGCTTCAATCCTGGTGAGGTTAAGAGGGTTTAAGGCAGAAAATCAGAAAACACCAATGCCTGGGCTGGGCCCCTTGGCTTGGGACTTGTGGCCATAACACTCCAGAGTGTTTATCTACAATAAAAAATATGGATTTTCATTTTGTAAAAATAGCAATGGGCTGTTCCTCTTGTGAAAAAAGCACTTTAAATCTTCCCTCAGTGTTATACACTCACTGTTTATAAATGGCTGATAGGGAGAGATCTTCAGCTGAGGCTTTGATACAGTGATTAAAGCAGCCATGGTAATTTGATTGACAGGCTGATGGATAAATTGATAGAGCAAAGGCATTATCCATCCTGTGGAGTAGATTCCATCATTTCTATGACACATTTCTGAGCTTCACTCATCAAAGGCTTCCCTGATAACCCCCAATCTCCTGAGAAATCCCAGTTTGATGGCTGCCAAGCTAAAAGTTCATTTTTTGCAGGGATTTCTCCCCTCCCTTACTGACAAATCTGTCCCCAAATATCCTCCTCAAAGAGCTGCCACTTTTAAAAGGCTCATTTCCTACCGTGGGGCAGGAGATGCTGCAGCAGCAGCAGATAAGGATCTGAAAAATGAGCTGTTCAAAAGGAAATTGCAAAATGGGCCCCGAATCCAACCCTCAGCAGCAGCCTCTGTGCTGAGGGGGGCACAGCGAGATGGAGGCCCTGATATCAGCTGGGTACCCAAAAATCTGACTTCAGACAGCAGCCAGGGAGAGCCTGGCACCAAATGTGCTTTTGGGGGTGTCTCAGGGAACTTGCAGCCCCCAGGATTTCAACCCTTCCTCAGGAAAATGCTGAAGTCAAGGATTTGCAAGGAGCAGCGACGGGCCAACCTGAGGCACCTGTGCTCTGCCAAAGGTGAGGGAAAGCTCCAGAACACCCCAAATAATTTTAATCCCACTCGAGGCAGGCCCAGCTGGAGCTCAGGATGGCACCAAGACGTGCCCAGGGGCATTCCCAGCCCAGCTCTCCTCCCTGTTCCACCCTCTGCTCCCTGCGCCGCCACGTCCCGATTTACCTGGGGCTCAGAGCTTCCCTCACCTTCCCTTCCCCACGGCTCTGGGGCATCTGGGGCCGTGCAGGCAGTGGGGTTTGGGGTGGTTGCAGAGGGGTTTAGGGTGATTTCAGCAGGGTTTGGGGTTGTTTCAGCGGGGTCCAGCAGCGCAGCGGAGCCGGATGCGGTCACGCTCTGCCCTCCCAGGGCAGAGGCACCAAGGAGCCCACAGGAGGTTCCATGACGCCTCCCCTCTTGTCAGCAGCCTCATTTAAATAGATTGGGGTGTTTCTCTGCTCTTCTGCAGCTCCTGTCACCCCTCCATCAGTTCTCCATCCTCCAGCTGCTCTGTCCCCAAAATTCAGCTGAGCCTCCTTTGGGGCCAAGCTGTGCCCAGCTCAACCCAGCTGCCACCCAAAACGAGCTCTGGGTGCTTCCAAGAGGACATTTTCCACGGGGATGAAACATTTTCCACCCCCTGGCTCTGCCTCCACCTGCCCAGGGTCTGGAAAATGTCCTGCAGCCTTTGGGGTGCAAGCAGCAGCCTGGCAGATCCCATCCTGAGGGTTCCCCCAGGAGGTTTGGGGAGTGCTGCTGGTTCATTTTGGGCTGCTGGGTCATTGGAACTGTGGGGTTTGTAGCTCTGGAGGTGCCCTGAAGCAGCCCAGCCTCTTCCTTGGCAGAAAGGAACAAGAAATTCCCTTTTTCCAAGGTCCCTGACTCATTGGGATGGTCCCTGCTCAGCTTTAAACATCTCCACCAGCCCACAGCCACCCTGTCCCAGGGATATCCCAAAGAACCCCCCCTGGATTTTCTAAAAGCAAAGATCTCAAAAAAGCATCACCTGGAGCTGCACCACAAGTTGGGGTCACTTCCCAAATTCCCAGCCATCCCTGGGACTGCTCCCACCATCCATCAGACACAGGCCCTGCTCTCCTCACAGCTGCTGAGCCCCAGGTAAATATTTTGGGGTTTATTTACCCGAAACTGGCTTTGTTTGTTGATGTTTTTCAGGTGAGAGTTTGCTGCTGCAGCGCTTTGAAGGGCTGGGGGGTGGATAAACAGATTAACAGGTGGGAGAAGTGTCTGATAACGGGAGGAAAAAAGGGTTTTTTAGCAAACCCTGCTGGGGCACCACGTGAATCAGTCGGGGCAGTGGCTGCACTAAAGGAAATGTGTAAAAAAGGAACACAGATAACACGTTTTTAGCCTGAGAACAGGTTTTTTAAAGGAGGAAAGCGCTTCACACTGAGCTGGTGAGGAGATAACATTTTCCACCCGAGGGGTACAACCTTTTCCTGATGCACCTGAGGGCAGGTGTGTGGCCCTGGAGGGGTGGGGACAGCCCCTGCCTGGCAGGGGCCATTCCCTTCTTCCCAGACTGGAACATTCCAGGAGCTGGGGGCTCCTTTCCTCAGTTTCTCCAGAGCAGCACAGGCTGGCCCTGCCAAGCTGAGGGCTTGGAGATTGGGCATCTCTTCCCTCTGCATTCCACACATGGAGGTACAGCTGGAATATGTATGGAACAAAGCCTTTTGGACCCAATTTTCTGTGCAAATCCAGCCCAGTTGCTCCCAAACCATAACGAAAAAAAAAATTACCCACTTTGTTCCACTTGAAATAAAATTTTTGAAGTGCCCTTAAGAGTTGAGCTTTTAAAATTGCTTCTAAAATAACTCAAAAGTCAAAATAGATTTGCTTAGCTGCAAAAATTTCTAAATGCAAGGTCTGGCCTCATTATGACTTTCATCTTCCTATTTTAATGCTGAATCTGCTGCCAGGAGTTTGCAGATTATGATGATCCAATTGGGGAACCTTTTGCACAAAATAAANGGATGGGAATTGGTGCTGGGATAGAAACTGGGGCTGGGATAGGGAATGGTGTTGGGATGGAAACTGGTGCTGGGATGGCAATTTGGGCTGGGATNTCCCTCACATTTATCTCCAGAGCCCAGTGACCCTTCGGGCTGGGTTTTCTGATTGGATTTTGGGGTTGGAAACCATGTCTGGAACAATCCACTTGCTGTTTTCGGCTGATCTGGCACTTGCTGCAGCTGCTTTTGTTTTAGGAAGTTTCTTTCTAATCCATGAATATGTGATTAGGACAAGGAGGGAGGCTGGTACATTAAACTGCATCTCAAAAGGGGAAATGGGGGATAAATTTGTATAAAAGCCACTCAGTTAAAAAAAAAACAAAATCAAATAACATTGCAGCGTGGAGGAATGCAGAGAATTTTCATTTGTTTTGGAAAAAAACAGCTGCGTTTGCCATCGGCACCAACTGTGCTGTGCCCAATCTTTTCCTGCTCACATCGAGAAATGTTTGATGGATTTTTTAAAGCAGAGTCGGGCAGAGGAGGGGCCTGGCAGCATCCCCAGGGATGGGGACACAAGATCCCGGTGACAGCAGGACGTGACTCAGCTGTCCCCAGCCGCCCTCGCTACCTGTGCCTCACGGAGGAGGACTTGCATTTCCTGGGCGAGGGCTTTAATGAGATAAAATTTCATTAGATAAAAACAGGCTCGCGGGGACAAACAAAAAATCGATTAGCGCGGTGCTAAACGCTGTTAATCAGGTGAATGGGGCTGGCTGAGCAAAACACCCCCTCCAGCGTTATTTTAGTGCCAAAACCATGGAAAATAAGGAGAACGCAGCATCCTCCCGGGCCTGGGAGATGGTGGCAGCAGGAAAAGCCTCGCCTGCCCCCCACTCGCTCCCCCCACTCGTATCTGAAGGTTTTATTTGTTCATCAGCATTTTCTGGCCTCGCCTGCCCCCCATTTAATGGGACGCCCGTGCTGGGTTAAACAGAACTCGCAGGGGACGAGCCCATTAGCGCCTGCAAAGCACCGGGGAGATGTGTCCCGTGGAAAGCTGCTCCTTCCCGGCCTTGCAAGGGAAAGTGGAGGATTCCTGAGCCCTTCATCCACGCTAATTAGTCTTTGGCTTTTAAAATTAGGCCGGTGGTTGATGGTACAAACACATCCTGCACCTCCCTGCCGGGGTTTGGGGCACCCCAGGGCCGCGGGCAGGTCCCTGGGGTGGGGCTGTGGGGTGAAGGGAGAGGGAAAGGCTCGCCTAAAGCGTTTTGGGGGGTTTCCACCGGTGGATAAGGGGGTGGGATGGGAATTGGTGCTGGGATAGAAACTGGGGCTGGGATAGGGAATGGTGTTGGGATGGAAACTGGTGCTGGGATGGCAATTTGGGCTGGGATGGGAATTGGTGCTGGGATAGGAGCTGGGATTGGGATGGGGATTGGTACTGGGATGGGGATTGGTGCTGGGTTGGGGACTGGGGCTGGGATAGGATCTGGGGCTGGGGATTGGTGCTGAGATGGGGATGGGCGCTGGAATAGGAGCTGGTGCTGGGCTGGGGACCCCTTTCATCCCCCACTGTGACACTTCCACTGCCCCAAATCAGCCAAACCCGCCCCTGCCCAGCTCCCGCCGGTTCCCCCAGCGCCGTCCTCACCCAGAAAAGCAAACGTGACCCCGCGGTGGCCGCTCAGGCTGCCCGGGGCCGTGGCTGTGATTCATTGCGGGTGCCCGTAGCCCGCTGTTGACTCTGGCAGGGCTCTTATCGAGCTGGCAGCGCGGCTTTAAGAGCGGCAGCGGCGCGGGCACTGCCAGAGCCACGCCATGAGGCGCCTGCTGCTCCTGGCCGTGCTCTGCCTGGCCCTGGCCGGAGCCCTCAGGAGGTAAGGGGGTCCCCGGGGTGCAGCCCGGCTCCCTGGGCTCTCGGGTGGGTCGGTTCTCAGTGGCAGGGGTGTGCAGGATGAGAGAGCTCAGTGCCCCGCTGGGGGTTTGGGTTCTCCATCGCTCTGGGCAGAGCCTGGGAGCAGCGAGAGGGGTCTGCAAAGGGCTCTGTGCAAGCAGGGAGGGCAGAAAAATCCAGCCTGGGTTGTCCTTGTGCCCAGCCCTGAGGTCCCTTCCCTCAGTGACACCGAGCTGCCTGTCCTGCCACTGCCGGGGTCTGGATACTCTCCTGGAGCTCCGGCCTTGATTTCCTGTCCCCTAAAACACATCAAGCGCCCCTTCTCTTGCCGTGCTTCGGCTGGAAGTTGTTCCAGTGGGGGGATGTAGGCTCTGAACCTTCATCTTGGCAGTGNAAAATCCAGCCTGGGTTGTCCTTGTGCCCAGCCCTGAGGTCCCTTCCCTCAGTGACACCGAGCTGCCTGTCCTGCCACTGCCGGGGTCTGGATACTCTCCTGGAGCTCCGGCCTTGATTTCCTGTCCCCTAAAACACATCAAGCGCCCCTTCTCTTGCCGTGCTTCGGCTGGAAGTTGTTCCAGTGGGGGGATGTAGGCTCTGAACCTTCATCTTGGCAGTGCCAGGCCCCTCAGGGTGGGCACAGGACAGGGGCAGCACCCACGGGAGTGACCAGGACACTCAGGGTGGGCATGGGACAAGGGCAGAACCTCCAGGAGTGACACTCAGGGTGGGCACAGAGACTGCAGGAGAGGGGCAGAAACCCCAGGAGTGACCAGGAC
>VWYE01024489.1:37101-68082 GCA_013398995.1 Alaudala cheleensis | reverse complement strand
TTTTTTTTTTTCTTCTCAGATTAAAAAACCTCCCTTCACAGGAATTCAATGGTTTAAGCAAAAAACAGAACAAAACAAAACAAAACAAAACAAAAAAATGAAAAAAAAACCGAAAAAAACCCCAAAAAACCTAAAAAACCCCAAACAAACAAAAACAAAAAAAAAAACCAAAAAACAAACAGACAAAAAAACCCCGCAAAACAAAACAAAAAAAGAACACAAAAAAAACCCACAAAAAAACCAAAAAAAAACCAAAAAAACCAAAACCACCCTCATTTGGGTTGACTCTGCTGGGTCAGAGTGGGCAGAATTCCTTGAGGGCTGGGGGAGGCAGTGCCTGGAGGAGCCCCCAGCCCGAATTCCAGGAGAATGGGATGCTCCACGTGGCACCCCTTGGCCTGGGGCTGCTCCAAGGGCAGGAATTTTTCATTCTGGGGCTGCTCCCACCCAAGCCCGGGAGCTGCTCGTGTCCCCAGGCCTTGGGCAGACCTTGCTGAGCACATTTGGAGTTCCCCTTTTGCAGAAGGCAGATATCTCCCACCTATTTTACAAATAAGATAACAGCCCTTGCTCAAGGTGACCTGAGGGTTGTCCAGCCCCAGGTGAGGACACACAGCCCGGTGCCAGGTGCTCTCTGAGGGCTGGGCAGGGACTTTTTGGGGTCTGACAGTTCCTCTGGAGATCCTTGAGGTGCTGCAGATGGAAATTTGGGTGGGTGGGGTTGGCTGTGACCCCCAGAACGTGCTCTGCTCCCCAAGGCAGGGTGTCCCACCCCACAAATCCCTCTTGGGGACGTGCCCGTGCCAGGAGGAAAGAAAAGGGGCTGTGACAGGGCTGACCCCACACACACAGAGGTTTCATGGTGACACAGGAGGGTGGCCCTGCAAATGTCCCCACAGGGCTCAGGAAGGCTGGAAAGGCCCCTGAGCAGCCGTGCCCCAGCAGTTTGGGGCAGATAAACCCCAAATCCCCCCAGAGCCCGAGAACCGACCGGCCCCGAACGCCCACGGGGGCAGCTCCGAGCCTCCCCAAGCCTTCCTGCATTCCAGCCTCGCTTTTCGGTGCTGTAAATAACGCTGCTGCCTCCCTCAGGGACGCGCTGTTCCTCATTCCTGCCCGGATCAGGCCGTGCCCCCGGT
Organism: Alaudala cheleensis; assembly: GCA_013398995.1. Taxonomy (NCBI): domain Eukaryota; kingdom Metazoa; phylum Chordata; class Aves; order Passeriformes; family Alaudidae; genus Alaudala; species Alaudala cheleensis. The sequence continues at coordinate 66,943 of VWYE01024489.1, read as the reverse complement.
GCCAGCCGGTGACACCGGGCGGGGGTGGCAGCGCCGGCCGGTCCCTTTCAGGTGGCAGCCGCGGCTCCAGCCCTGGCACCGCGGGGCCAACGGCCAGGCCACCTCTGCCAGGGGGGTGGTGGCACCCAGCCCTGGCCCGGGACCTGCAGGAAATGGTGAGAGCCAGCCCTGGGAATGTCAGAGCTGCAGCGGGGCTCTGTGCGGTGACACGCGGTGACACGCGGTGACAGCGGCAGTGCCAGTCCCTGCCCACCCTCCCAGCAGCTCCCAGCACCCTGCAGCACGGGCCACGTCCATCAGCTGCCCCACCTCGTTCCCGTGGGGATTTGGCAGCCCAGATCTCTGCTTTCCCAGCTGGATGTGGGATTTTAAACACTCCCGAAGGGACAGACAGACGGACAGACAGGGGAGCAGGACACCACACCTGGCTTCAGCTGTCCCCTGTGCAGGTGTCACAGCCTGAGCAGCACAGCAGCCATGAGGAAGCACCTCCCTGCAGCTCTCAGCCTGTTCAGCACCTCCCAGATGCTCATGGAAGCCCCAGATTCCCTCCTTAGAGGGTCCAGCTGCAGCATCCCCATACCAAACCCTCTCCTCTGCCTGCACAAGCCCTGGATTCCTCAGAAAAACCACCCCAAAATCGTGGCTGCAGGTCTGGGGATGGCAGAGGGAGGGAAGGATGGAGGGAGGAAGGCTCCCTGCAGGTCCCATCCTCTCCCAGGAGCCACCCCCCTGCGCCCCGGGGCATGCAGTGCTCAGCCTCGGGCTGCCACTGAATTATTACCGCTGAATTATTGCCCCCATTAAGTGCGACGTATCTGCTCCAATTAATCATCTGCAAACAAATCCCCACATTCCAGGGCACGGAGCGCTGCTATCGGCCCGGCAGATAAACCAGCTCAGCAGTCTGTGCACCCCGGGCTGACCCGGGGAGTCCCTGGGGTGTCTCTTTGTGTCCTGCTTCTCCCTCGGCTTCCCGGTGCTTCCCAGACACTCACCACGCCTTGCTCACCATCCTGGGAGCTCTCCCGGTGGCCACATCCTCGGGTCACACGTGGGGAGTTTGGCCAGAGCAGAAAGGGGCAGAATGAGCTGTATTTCTAATTACTGAAAATGGAATTTGACCAGGACTGTGCCAGAAATGCCCCAGGACCATCGGTGGCTGCTCAGGGCTGGGTTCCTTGCAGGGCAAGACCTCGTTTTATCCTGATCACACCCAGCAGGACTTTGGAATAGCAGCTCCTGCCACGGGCAGCAGGAAACAAAAGGGAATCCGTCCGTGCAGGAGGGACAGCGGGGCTGGGAAGGGACAGGGACGTGTAAATTCCCTGTGGAAAAATTACCTGGCACATGATTGAAACCTTCACTGGGTTTTGCCAGTGCTGGGTGGACAAGAATCCAACCAGCCCTGCCAGCATCCCAGTGCAAGCCCCAGTGTCCCTTTGGGGTGGGTTTGTGTCCCATCCTGCCCGTGCCAGGGACAGTGACATTCCCACGGAGCTGGCATCCCAATGCTGACCCTGCTGGTCCCTCCCTGTGCCAGGGACAGTGACATTCCCAAGGAGCTGGCATCCCAATGCTGACCCTGCTGGGTCCTGCCTGTGCCAGGGACAGTGACATTCCCACGGAGCTGGCATCCCAATGCTGACCCTGCTGGTCCCTCCCTGTGCCAGGGACAGTGACATTCCCACGGAGCTGGTGTGCCAGGGACAGTGACATCCCCACGGAGCTGGCATCCCAATGCTGACCCTGCTGGGCCCTCCCTGTGCCAGGGACAGTGACATTCCCACGGAGCTGGCATCCCAATGCTCACCCTGCTGGGTCCTGCCTGTGCCAGGGACAGTGACATCCCCACAGAGCTGGCATCCCAATGCTGACCCTGCTGGTCCCTCCCTGAGCCTGCCCCGGAGCACAGAGCAGGTCAGAGGACGAGCAGCACCAGCTGCTCCTGTTTTCCTCATGCCACGAGCTTTGGAATTTTACCTTTCGACTTTCTCCCAGTGGAGCTTGGCTGGGAAAAATCCCCTTTCCTGGTGGCAAAAGTCCCTTTCGGTGTGAACACCCCAGCTAATTAACCCTGGATGTTAATGAGCATCTTCTAAGATGCTGTTGCCGCTCATTCAGCGGTGCAGGATCCCCGTGGATGCTGGAGCTCTGTGTTCCCGGGATTTTCCCCGTGCCAGGAGCCTCAGGGAACACTCGTGGGCTGCTCCCTGGGCCGTGCCACGCGTTCCTGTCCCGCAGGACTCCGGCTGCCCTTTAGAGAAAAAAAACAAACCCCGCACTCGATATGAGTTATTAATGATATTTACAGGATAACAGCTCGGCAATGATTACCTCCGCGGGTCAGATGGCGATGAATCAGCCCCCTTCCCTCGGCAGGGTGTTCCCCTGGCGTGCTGCAGACGCGATGATTGATTTGCATACGATGAGGTTTCTTGGCAGGAGCTGCTGATGCCTCGAGCGTGCACAAGGTACCAGGAATTTTTGACTCTGGGAGCGAGCAAAGGCCGCTCCGCTGCCTTCTCGCTCCTCCTCAGCCCAGCTGTGCGTTCTTTGCCCTTCTGCCTCCTCTCCCCGCTCGCTTTTCCCATCGTTTTCCCAGCGCTCGGAGGTGGCAGCGCATCCCGGCGGCGGCCGGAGGAGGGAGGGCAGCAGAGGCAGCGCCGTGAAAGCGCCAGGCTGCCCTTGGGGACAACGGGAACGCGAGAGGACAATTCCTCCACAACAAAAAAAGCCCTGCAGCTTCTTCCTGGGGGCCAATTCCTCTGGGGATACACCCCTGTCCCATTCCTCATCGCATTGCTCATGTCCCTGTGCATCTCATCACCCGCAGCATCCTGGTAACTGGCTCCTGCACTCCCAAATCCCTCTGGGAGGAGAGGAGTCCACGAGGATGGGAAGGAAAGAGAGGAGATCAGGAGCCTGGAGAAGAAATAGAGGAGATCGGGATTGTGGAGAAGAGAGGATTCCAGGATTCTGGAGAAGAGAGATCAGGATCCTGGAGAAAAGAGATCAGGATACTGGAGAAGAGAGGATTCTGCCCCCGATTTGGCACTGCCATGGGTTGGACACGATGGCAGCACGGGATGAGCCCTGCCCCCTGCTCCGAGCTGGCTGCTCCCTGACCTGTCCCAGGAGCTTTTCCAGCTCCAAACGCTGCCTCTCCCCAAACCCCGGCAGCTCCAGCGCCAGGAGATGGAGCAGCACCTCAGCGGTGGCTCCCGGCCGGCCCCTCCCGGCCCCTCCCCGCTCATCGCTGTCCCCTGCCAGGGGCGGCAGAAGAACCTGTCAAACCCTCGCAGGAGGAGCGCGTGGCCAGGTGTGGCTGCTGCCCGCCGACCGTGCCTGCGGGGCTGATGAGATAGCCCAGATAGAGACAGAGAGCCCCGATAGATACAGAGAACCTGGATAGAGAGCCCAGGGACAGAGAACCCAGATAGATACAAAGAACCCAGATAGATACAGAGAGCCCAGGTAGATACAGAGAACCCGGATAGATACAGAGGACCCAGGTAGAAAGAATCCAGATAGGTACAGAGAGCCCAGGTACAGAGCCCAGATACAGAGAGTCCAGATAGATACAGAGAGCTGACACACAGAGCCCAGATGCAGAGAGCCCAGGAATAGAGAGCCCAGGTACAAATTGATAGCCCAGATACAGATGGACAACTCAGGTACAGAGAGCCCAGACACAGAACCCAGATACAAAGAACCCAGGGACAGAGAGCTCGGGTAGAGATTGATAGCCCAGATACAGGCAGACAACTCACATACAGAGAGCCCAGGTACAGATTGATAACCCAGGTACAGATAACCCAGGCACAGACAGCGCAGCCCCAGCGCCCCGCACATCCCCGGGGCAGCTCCCACCGCAGCGGGCACAGAGCCCACCCTCTCTCCTGGGCACACAGAGGGGATTCCCCTCTCCTCCGCGCTCCTCTCATCCCTTTGAAGCTGGAAATGAGAGCCACTCTTGCTGTCCGCTGCCAATCGCCGGTCCCGGGCCGGCGCGGCGGGGTCGGGCGCTGGCACAAAGCGCCCCTTTGTCCATCCCGGCGGCGGAGAGGCGGCCGCAGCTCAAAGGCCGGGCAGCCGCTGCCCACCGCGGCCGACAAAAGCATCTTCTGCTGCCCCCGGCCCGTGGCAGGGGAGGGAGGGGACGTGAATATGGGTTATTGTCACCCGGAGCACGGAGGGACCCGCAGAGGGGATCAAACGCAGCTCCAGGCCGGAGCGGGAAGGGGTGGGGTGAGGGGGGGAACATCCAAAAATGCTCTTCTCCCTCTTCAGATCTGCCCTTATCTGCCATGGCTATCTCCTGGGCTTAGCCCGGGTGTACCTGCTCGCAATTACCTCCCCAAGCCAATCAGGCGCCGAGCACAGCCCTCGGTCCCCTTGACTGAGGTGATTTATAAATGACTCACTGGCTCGTTTGAGCGCAGACCTCTGCACGCCTCCTCGGCAGCACCTCCGCTGCCACATCTGCACCCCCCGCGCCCATCGGCCGAGCTCTCCCGAGGCGCAGGTAACTCCAACAATCGGCCTCTTTGTCTGGGTGGGCGTGGGGGATTTACACTCCGCTTGCACAGCCACTGGGTGTGAGGCGCAGTATTTGGAGAACTGCTATTTCTTTTTTCTTTTTCTTTTCTTTATTTTTTTCTTCCTTTCCCCCCCCCTCCCTCCTCTTCTCTTCCCCTCCCTCCTTTCGCCAAGGGGATTTACGGCGGCAGATTTACTCAGGAATTAGCAACACCAACGATCCAGCAGCTTGATTTATTACGGAGAGGGAGGGCTGGAAGAGCCAAATATGTGAATTAATTATTGCTAGAATAAATCCTGCCGTCTTATCCTGCCTGGTTCCTGCTGAGATGTGTGGAGGGATTTACCTGATATAGGGCAGGTAACACTGATGAGAAACACTCATTTTCTGGACCCGTGTAATGACCAGAACTTTCTGCGAGCGGGACTGTGGAAAGTTCTCCCTTGCCCCGAGGATGTTCCAGCCCAAATTAGAGGTTGCACATCCCGGGATAGAGGGAAGGGATGCGGAGCCCAGAGCCTGCAGGCAGTGGTTGGGAAGCGCTGGTTGCGAGCAGGAATCCAGCCCTGCAAAGGGGATTTGGCTGTTCGGGGCATCCCGGCGCTCACAGTCAGGTTGGGAGGGAATTTTAAAGCAGGGAATGAGGAGTGCTCCCAGACTGAGAGCTGTCACACCGGGCGCAGGCTCTCCAGCTCCTCCCAGCCCCGTTTCAAAGGATATTTAGGTCCGGTTTAGGCAGGTTCCTTTAGGCAGGAGGAAATATCCCCTCAGTCTTGCTCCATGGTGGAACCCGCAGCTCCCGCAGCTGGGATGCTTTCTGCTCTGCCCTGATAACATTTGTCCACACCTTATTTGTAAGCAAGGCTGAAACGCGGAGCCGGGGACCTGTCCTTCTTTCCCTCACAGATAAGTCCCGCCAGTGACATTTGTCCTGGTCATGTTTCTGCGCCGGCTCAGAGATTCCCGGCACAGAAACGCCATCCCATCCTCCACCTCCGGGGCAGGATGGACGGGCTGACCCCAGAGGTGTTTTTCCTTCTCCGAGAGTGGATCCGCAGGGGCGGGAGCGTGAGGAGGAGTGAAACCCTCAGCAGCATCCCTGGGGCTGGCAGGCGCTGCAGGAACGCTGCAAACTTTTAAATTCCTTCCGATTCTCCTTGCCCGCCTGCTCCTCAAAGGTCTGTGGCAGAGGGGCAGCAAAGTCTCACCTGTCCTTCCTTTAAATGCCATTTCCTGCTCATCCCAGCTGCGTTTTCCTCGGGAAGGGGATGGGGACAGCACTTCCAGGGACTGACCTGAGCTGCTGTTGGGGTCAGGCGCTGCTCTGCCACACTCAGCGAGGTGACAGCCCCTGGGGACAGCAGGGCAGGGAGGTTTTGGAGGAGCACGCCGGGGTGTGCGGACATCCCGAAGCGCAGCAGCACCCCCGGGCCGTGTGCCCGATGCCTCGCCCCGGCCCTGCCCTTCCACGCACGGCTCCGGCGCTGATGCGGCTCCCGCAGCCGCGGAGAGCCGGGGTGGGGTTGGGAACGAGTGGGTAAATCAAACAAAATCCCAGGGAAAGCGGGTCCAACCCGGGCTTTGCTGCCCTGTCAGTGCAGGGCAGATCCCCCGTGCCCCACAGCGTTTGCTCCCTCGCAGCAAAGCGCAGGAGCTGCTGAGCTGCCGAACATCAACATTTCACTTCATAAACACCCTGCGAGCCAAACATTTTGGCTTCGCCCTCAGTAGCTGGCAGATGCCTGCAGATTTTATTATTCTGGTTACCAGGCACGGAGCTAGTTTGGTTAGAAACTCGTGTGAAGTGGTACATCAAACATTGGCACCGGCCCAGCGGCGGCAGCACAAGAGCTCTGCCCTCTGCCTGCGATGGGCTGGGTCGCTCACAAGGAGAAAAGGGCCATCTGCCTTCTGGAAATCACCTATTTCACACTCCAAATGTGGAGAGAAAACACTGATTTAATGCCTGCTGCTGCGTGTGAAGGTGCAGGAATGAGGGGGAATGGGGTGGCAGGCGCTGGGGGACCAGGGGCAGCTCAGGGCAGTGGGATGGGAGCTGGGAGCTGGAGGGAAGCAGAGATGTCTCCTCCCGGCCCTGAGCTGTGGCACCCATTCCATGCCTGCCCGAGATCCTCCCCTCACCCCCTGCTCCCTCTGCCTTTCATTCCAGCAGCCATCAGGGTGGTTCCTCGCAGAAAACAGAGTGGAACAGCAAAGTTTTGGCTGAACTTTACGGATTCTGGCGTTTTGCCTTTACTGAGGCATGGATGTTTTTCATCACTGATTTAATATTTTCTTCTGGTGTCTTCCTCTTCTGTTTCTAATGGGTAAAGGTTAAGAAAAGGTGAAACCCCCGGGACAAATGAGTGCCCAGTGCATCAGCCCCCTGAATACAGCCCTTGCTTCCCTACCCCTGCTTCTTCCCCCTCCCCAGATTACTGGGAAGGATATTTTTCCCCAAAATACGCAGAAATTCGGGACTGTAGATGTGTCTTTATCACCGCCAGCTTTTCTTCCTGAATCATTTGTAGGTGAAGCCTGTGGCCACCCAGAGCCGAAGGCAAAACAAAACCAAAACACCCAAATTTTAAGGGTGAGAAAGGATTTGTGCCCAAATGGCCCAGCTGAAGGGGTGAGCTGAAGGCCCAGCCCTTGGTGGTGAGCTCCTGGCGTGGTCCAGCAGCTTCTCTCGGTCCTGGCAGGTTCCCAAAGCCAGGAGGGTGCAGGGAGTGACCGGGGAGTGCAGGGGCGGATCAGGTGGCAGAGGTGAATTATACAACGTCTTGTGGAACACCTGAGCTGAGTGAGGGACAGCAGGAGCCTCCTTCTCCTCGGAAAGGCAGAGAGGAGAGGGCGTGGGGCAGGAGGGTGAGGGAGAGTTCAGTCCAGGGGAGCACCTGGAGNTCCAGCAGCTTCTCTCGGTCCTGGCAGGTTCCCAAAGCCAGGAGGGTGCAGGGAGTGACCGGGGAGTGCAGGGGCGGATCAGGTGGCAGAGGTGAATTATACAACGTCTTGTGGAACACCTGAGCTGAGTGAGGGACAGCAGGAGCCTCCTTCTCCTCGGAAAGGCAGAGAGGAGAGGGCGTGGGGCAGGAGGGTGAGGGAGAGTTCAGTCCAGGGGAGCACCTGGAGCTGCAGAGCCTGGCACTGCCACCCCTGGCACTGCCACCTCTGGCACTGCCACCTCTGGCACCAAGAGCACCTCAGGGAGGAGCTGGTGGCTTCCCCCGCTGCCCTTGCAGGACCTGGGCCCTTTCACCGCCTTGCCCCGGGGCTCCTGTGGCACCTGCAGCCACATCCAGGTGCTGAAGGCACCAGTGAGGGGCCACGGGAGTCAGGACCTCGTCCTGGTGTTGCAACCAAACCCTTGCACCTGTGCCTGTGCTGTCCCTGCAGACCTGCTCTGGGGGATAGGGGGGAGCTGCTTTTATGGCCCTTCCTTGGGCAATGGGGCCGGGAGGGGGTGTTTGGGATGGGGATTCACACGGGACTGGGGAGAGGTTGGACCTCTGAACCCGAGCCCCAAGCAAACAGCACGGAGGGCTGGGTGTGCCTTGCGCAAGGGGAAGGGGGATGGAGAGGGGGCAGGCAGAGGAGGAAGCCTCATTTGAAGAGCACTGATTTTTAATTAATTAAATTAAGAAGCAGAGAGCTGAACGGGACGTTCATTCCTTGAATGCCAGTCCCCAGCACTGGGATGAGTTTGGGCCCTTGTATCACGCCTCAGGCAGGGATCAGGTGGCTCTCCCACCAAATTCTGTCTCATTCCTTGGCCTGGAGCTCCTGTTGTGTGTGCCTACGTCAGCACAGGAAGGTGGCTTTGTGCCAGTGGCTCCTATCAACAGCAGCCAGGAACCTCAATGTGACTTTCCTCTTCCCAAGCACAGCTATCACCAGCACGGGCACAGCAGATAAGAGCTCAGTGAGTGTTTGCAGGACGAACTCTGGGAGAAAAGGTCCTGGCATGGCATGCACAGCCTGGCTTGGGACTGGCAGGGCTGGGATCAGCCAGGTCTGGACTGAGGGGACACTCCTGACCTGCTGGGACAATGCTGGTCACCCACACCACATTGCTGGAGCAGCTCTGCTCTCGTGTGTTGTTTGCTCCGAGTATCACATCCCATTTGTGGACTCACTGAGGTCAAATTTTATATTTTGTAGCATCATTCACTGCAGGGATGGGCTGCCTAAAAACTTGAGAGCCCTTGGAGCTCTTCCACCAGACTTTGTCTTGAAAACCCTGGTCCCTGTGATGCAGCAGCTGCCTGGCACTCTGCTGTCCCCTCCACACCCGCGGGATTGCTCCGGGCTCCTGCCCCAGGGTTTAAACCAGAGCTTGCCGTGGGCTCATGCCACCAGCAGCAGCCCAGCTGGCTTTGCCTTTTGTCNGGGACTGTAGATGTGTCTTTATCACCGCCAGCTTTTCTTCCTGAATCATTTGTGGGTGAAGCCTGTGGCCACCCAGAGCCGAAGGCAAAACAAAACCAAAACACCCAAATTTTAAGGGTGAGAAAGGATTTGTGCCCAAATGGCCCAGCTGAAGGGGTGAGCTGAAGGCCCAGCCCTTGGTGGTGAGCTCCTGGCGTGGTCCAGCAGCTTCTCTCGGTCCTGGCAGGTTCCCAAAGCCAGGAGGGTGCAGGGAGTGACCGGGGAGTGCAGGGGCGGATCAGGTGGCAGAGGTGAATTATACAACGTCTTGTGGAACACCTGAGCTGAGTGAGGGACAGCAGGAGCCTCCTTCTCCTCGGAAAGGCAGAGAGGAGAGGGCGTGGGGCAGGAGGGTGAGGGAGAGTTCAGTCCAGGGGAGCACCTGGAGCTGCAGAGCCTGGCACTGCCACCTCTGGCACTGCCACCCCTGGCACTGCCACCTCTGGCACTGCCATCTCTGGCACTGCCATCTCTGGCACTGCCATCTCTGGCTCCACGAGCACCTCAGGGAGGAGCTGGTGGCTTCCCCCGCTGCCCTTGCAGGACCTGGGCCCTTTCACCGCGTTGCCCCGGGGCTCCTGTGGCACCTGCAGCCACATCCAGGTGCTGAAGGCACCAGTGAGGGGCCACGGGAGTCAGGACCTCGTCCTGGTGTTGCAACCAAACCCTTGCACCTGTGCCTGTGCTGTCCCTGCAGACCTGCTCTGGGGGATAGGGGGGAGCTGCTTTTATGGCCCTTCCTTGGGCAATGGGGCCGGGAGGGGGTGTTTGGGATGGGGATTCACACGGGACTGGGGAGAGGTTGGACCTCTGAACCCGAGCCCCAAGCAAACAGCACGGAGGGCTGGGTGTGCCTTGCGCAAGGGGAAGGGGGATGGAGAGGGGGCAGGCAGAGGAGGAAGCCTCATTTGAAGAGCACTGATTTTTAATTAATTAAATTAAGAAGCAGCCAGCTGAACGGGACGTTCATTCCTTGAATGCCAGTCCCCAGCACTGGGATGAGTTTGGGCCCTTGTATCACGCCTCAGGCAGGGATCAGGTGGCTCTCCCACCAAATTCTGTCTCATTCCTTGGCCTGGAGCTCCTGTTGTGTGTGCCTACGTCAGCACAGGAAGGTGGCTTTGTGCCAGTGGCTCCTATCAACAGCAGCCAGGAACCTCAATGTGACTTTCCTCTTCCCAAGCACAGCTATCACCAGCACGGGCACAGCAGATAAGAGCTCAGTGAGTGTTTGCAGGACGAACTCTGGGAGAAAAGGTCCTGGCATGGCATGCACAGCCTGGCTTGGGACTGGCAGGGCTGGGATCAGCCAGGTCTGGACTGAGGGGACACTCCTGACCTGCTGGGACAATGCTGGTCACCCACACCACATTGCTGGAGCAGCTCTGCTCTCGTGTGTTGTTTGCTCCGAGTATCACATCCCATTTGTGGACTCACTGAGGTCAAATTTTATATTTTGTAGCATCATTCACTGCAGGGATGGGCTGCCTAAAAACTTGAGAGCCCTTGGAGCTCTTCCACCAGACTTTGTCTTGAAAACCCTGGTCCCTGTGATGCAGCAGCTGCCTGGCACTCTGCTGTCCCCTCCACACCCGCGGGATTGCTCCGGGCTCCTGCCCCAGGGTTTAAACCAGAGCTTGCCGTGGGCTCATGCCACCAGCAGCAGCCCAGCTGGCTTTGCCTTTTGTCCACGGAGCAGCCACGCAGCTCCTCATGCTCTTTAGCTCCCAAATCTGCGAGGTCTGAGCTGCTGTTTGATCTAGGGCAAGGCTGTGATAAGCCGAGCCCAGAACTTGACTCTGTCCGAGATGCTGACATCACGAGCCTGTTTGTTTAAGATGGAATTTAATCGTGGGGATATTTTGCCCTCTATACCTGCTCTGTTTATTATTTTTTCCTTGATTGCCAGCACTCTCTCTCTCAGTGGGGGAAATAAATTAATTAGCGAGCTGGGATTTAATTGGCTGCCTGGTGGCAGAAGGGATGGAGGTCAGGGAACTCGGGTGGGTTCATCAGCCCCCAGGAGCTGTTGCTGAGTCTGGACCCACAAAATATTCACCAAGGAGAACTGGAAATTCTGAGCAGAGCTGTGGGGCTGGGAGAAAGGCTGGGAACAGCCACAGGATCACGGGAAAGGTGGGAAAACCATGAGTGTTTATCAGGCAGGAGGGTCTGGGAAGAACCCGGGACACGGATTAGTTCCATTATCCAAAGGCAAAGCTTGTCCTTGCTCCTGGAGGGGAGTCTGCAGGGGAAAAGGAGCAGCAGGGATGCCCTGCAGAGGGCACTGGATCAGGCACCTGGCACTGCAGGAAGAGGCTCGGGTCTCCTCTTTGCTCCAAAGCCGTGGGCTGGGGTCTGTCCCGAGCCCCGTGGGTGCAGATCAGAGCCGGAATCACAAACACCCCATGGCCGGGGCAGTTGTACAGCAGAGTGCCCCGTGATCTCTGAAGGAGTGGGGTTGATGACCTCCCTTTCTAGACCCATTAGCTGCAATTTGCATAATGACTCTATTGACCTAAATTCTCCCCAAAGTTTCGGCTCCCTGCATCATCCTTTCCTTCCTGCTCTGCTCCAATCTCCTCCTGTCCTCCTCTCCGAGGCACCAGCCAGGGCTCTCACCACTCCCGTGGTGGGACATTCTGCTCCTGTCAAGGTGTGCCCGGACTTTCAGCAGAGCCCGGAGNCTGGCACTGCCATCTCTGGCACTGCCATCTCTGGCACTGCCATCTCTGGCTCCACGAGCACCTCAGGGAGGAGCTGGTGGCTTCCCCCGCTGCCCTTGCAGGACCTGGGCCCTTTCACCGCGTTGCCCCGGGGCTCCTGTGGCACCTGCAGCCACATCCAGGTGCTGAAGGCACCAGTGAGGGGCCACGGGAGTCAGGACCTCGTCCTGGTGTTGCAACCAAACCCTTGCACCTGTGCCTGTGCTGTCCCTGCAGACCTGCTCTGGGGGATAGGGGGGAGCTGCTTTTATGGCCCTTCCTTGGGCAATGGGGCCGGGAGGGGGTGTTTGGGATGGGGATTCACACGGGACTGGGGAGAGGTTGGACCTCTGAACCCGAGCCCCAAGCAAACAGCACGGAGGGCTGGGTGTGCCTTGCGCAAGGGGAAGGGGGATGGAGAGGGGGCAGGCAGAGGAGGAAGCCTCATTTGAAGAGCACTGATTTTTAATTAATTAAATTAAGAAGCAGCCAGCTGAACGGGACGTTCATTCCTTGAATGCCAGTCCCCAGCACTGGGATGAGTTTGGGCCCTTGTATCACGCCTCAGGCAGGGATCAGGTGGCTCTCCCACCAAATTCTGTCTCATTCCTTGGCCTGGAGCTCCTGTTGTGTGTGCCTACGTCAGCACAGGAAGGTGGCTTTGTGCCAGTGGCTCCTATCAACAGCAGCCAGGAACCTCAATGTGACTTTCCTCTTCCCAAGCACAGCTATCACCAGCACGGGCACAGCAGATAAGAGCTCAGTGAGTGTTTGCAGGACGAACTCTGGGAGAAAAGGTCCTGGCATGGCATGCACAGCCTGGCTTGGGACTGGCAGGGCTGGGATCAGCCAGGTCTGGACTGAGGGGACACTCCTGACCTGCTGGGACAATGCTGGTCACCCACACCACATTGCTGGAGCAGCTCTGCTCTCGTGTGTTGTTTGCTCCGAGTATCACATCCCATTTGTGGACTCACTGAGGTCAAATTTTATATTTTGTAGCATCATTCACTGCAGGGATGGGCTGCCTAAAAACTTGAGAGCCCTTGGAGCTCTTCCACCAGACTTTGTCTTGAAAACCCTGGTCCCTGTGATGCAGCAGCTGCCTGGCACTCTGCTGTCCCCTCCACACCCGCGGGATTGCTCCGGGCTCCTGCCCCAGGGTTTAAACCAGAGCTTGCCGTGGGCTCATGCCACCAGCAGCAGCCCAGCTGGCTTTGCCTTTTGTCCACGGAGCAGCCACGCAGCTCCTCATGCTCTTTAGCTCCCAAATCTGCGAGGTCTGAGCTGCTGTTTGATCTAGGGCAAGGCTGTGATAAGCCGAGCCCAGAACTTGACTCTGTCCGAGATGCTGACATCACGAGCCTGTTTGTTTAAGATGGAATTTAATCGTGGGGATATTTTGCCCTCTATACCTGCTCTGTTTATTATTTTTTCCTTGATTGCCAGCACTCTCTCTCTCTCTCAGCGGGGGAAATTAATTAAAGAGCTGGGATTTAATTGGCTGCCTGGTGGCAGAAGGGATGGAGGTCAGGGAACTCGGGTGGGTTCATCAGCCCCCAGGAGCTGTTGCTGAGTCTGGACCCACAAAATATTCACCAAGGAGAACTGGAAATTCTGAGCAGAGCTGTGGGGCTGGGAGAAAGGCTGGGAACAGCCACAGGATCACGGGAAACGTGGCAAAACCATGAGTGTTTATCAGACAGGCTTTTGGTAGGAGGGTCTGGGAAGAGCCCANGAACAGCCACAGGATCACGGGAAAGGTGGGAAAACCATGAGTGTTTATCAGGCAGGAGGGTCTGGGAAGAACCCGGGACACGGATTAGTTCCATTATCCAAAGGCAAAGCTTGTCCTTGCTCCTGGAGGGGAGTCTGCAGGGGAAAAGGAGCAGCAGGGATGCCCTGCAGAGGGCACTGGATCAGGCACCTGGCACTGCAGGAAGAGGCTCGGGTCTCCTCTTTGCTCCAAAGCCGTGGGCTGGGGTCTGTCCCGAGCCCCGTGGGTGCAGATCAGAGCGGGAATCACAAACACCCCACGGCCGGGGCAGTTGTACAGCAGAGTGCCCCGTGATCTCTGAAGGAGTGGGGTTGATGACCTCCCTTTCTAGACCCATTAGCTGCAATTTGCATAATGACTCTATTGACCTAAATTCTCCCCAAAGTTTCGGCTCCCTGCATCATCCTTTCCTTCCTGCTCTGCTCCAATCTCCTCCTGTCCTCCTCTCCGAGGCACCAGCCAGGGCTCTCACCACTCCCGTGGTGGGACATTCTGCTCCTGTCAAGGTGTGCCCGGACTTTCAGCAGAGCCCGGGGAGGGGAGGGGATGTTCTGGCACATTCAGATCGCTCCGTAAGCTCTCAGCAGCCCTGGATGTTGTTTCTCGAGACATTCTCCTGCCTGAATCACCAGCTTTTCCCACCCCCTCTTCTCCTCCTGTGTTGGGCAATGACCCATTAAGATCCACGCCAAAACACAAATAATTACCGAGATCCTCGCTTTGTATCTGACCACTTCCTCCCTCCCCTCCCAGCCCGGCCAGTCCGGGGTGATTCTCCCCTCTCCCCCAGGCATCCCCTGAGCCCGGGAAAATAAAGGATCTCTCAAGTTCATCATCCCTCTGGTGAGACCCAGATACCGGGCAGGACAGGTCCGCCGGGATGTTTTGGCATCTCCATCACTGGCCATGAGTGAGCAACAGTTATCTCCCCGAGCATCACTTCCTAGAGGAGCCCGGGCACTCGCTCACCCACGGCCAGCGAGGATTGGGAAGGCTGTGGAATGCTGGGCAGCGCGGCTGGAACCTCTCACACGGCACCCAGCCCTCCAAACCAGCGCCAGTATCAACCACCGAGCCCGGCAAAGCCTCACGAACCCCACCGATGGTGAAACCCAGGCATGGGAAAGGTCAAGTGCCTCGCCCGAAGGCGAAGAGGCAACTCCCGGAGCCGGGATTAACCCCGCTGCCCTCCTGCCAGGCAATCCTGAGCTCGGGACCCTCCGCTCATTAGCATCTCTCATTAGCATCTCTCATTAGCATCGCTCATTAGCATCACCTCCGAAAGGCTGGGAAAGCTCCCCGGGAGCCGCAGCAGCCCCTGGAGCTGGGAGAAGCCACTCCCAGGACCTGCCTCTCCGCCACGGGGAAACTATTTAGGGTGGAGGAGCTCGGGGAGGGCTCCAGACGCTGGAGGTGTCCGCTCTGTGATAGCGCAGGTGGGGCCAACTCCAGCCGCATTCTTGGCTTTGCTCTTTCTATTTTTTTATTGTTATTATTATTATTTTTCCTTTTTGGGGAAAATCCAAATGATCCAGAGATGAGCCAGGCCAGGCCTCGCTATGCCATCGAACGTCCTGCCTACTCTGTCAGCCTCTTTGACGAGGAGTTTGAGAAGAAAAGCAGAACTTACCCCGTCGGGGAGAAACTGAGAAACCTTTTCAGGTAACAGGGAGTGCTGTAAAGCAGATTTAGGCAGGAATTGGGGGGGTGTAATTCAGAGTTGGGAATACAGATCCCGGTTTTATCCTGGGGAACCATGATCTTCAGGGGTTTGATGGATGAAAGGCATGGGAGAAATGCAAATTGGGCTGAAGGAAATGAAATTGGTGTTTTTTTTCTCAGCAGAATGGTTTGCACTGAGTGCATTTGGGATTTGGGGTCCTATTTGCCAAGGTGTTTTTTGGGTTTTTTTAATAGTGGAAGAAGCCCAGTTGGTGATGTAGGGATGTAGTGATTATTATTTTTATGGTTTCTAGCTGGGATTTCCTTTTCCCGGCTTCCTGATTGAAACCACCTTAAAGATAGGTTTATAATTATGCAAACAAAGGTTAATAACCCTGCTGATCACCTTCTGGGAAATCTATCTCCATTCCTCAGAAGAAAGAAGGCAATAATATGGGAAAGTGAGGGCTCAGAATCTGGTGAGGGTTGAGACATTTCTAGGAAGATCCTCCTTTACTTCCAGTTCATTTGCTTCCCTTTTTCTTTGCTGATTTGCTTTAATTTTTTTTCTTTATTTCCCTTCCAGATGTTCATCTTCCAGGTTCAGGCTCACCCTCTTCCGCCTGTTCCCGATCCTGGCGTGGCTCCCCAAGTACAGGATCAAGGATTACATCCTGCCTGATGTCCTTGGTGGGCTCAGTGCAGGGACCATCCAAGTGCCACTCCGTGAGCAATGAGGTGTCCAAAGGCAAGGACACTTTGCCAGCTCCAGTAAAGCTCTGCAGGTGATGCTGATGCCCACCTGGAAGGGTTTTTTTTGGATTTTCCTGGTGACCCCAAGCTCTACCTGCAGCCTGGTGGTCCCTGTAATGTCCCTCATGTTTTGCAGGGATGGCCTTTGCCCTGCTGGCCAATCTGCCTCCTGTCAACGGGCTCTACTCCTCCTTCTTCCCCCTGGTCACCTACCTCTTCCTCGGGGGCATCCATCAGATGGTGCCAGGTGAGGAATTGTCTGCACAGGACAGTTCAGTGCTGAACTGGGAGGTTTGCTGTGCCAGGGGTTTGTGTCATTCCAGCAGCACCGCGGGATGTCACCCCAGTGACCCCGTGCCACCTCCCTCCGTGGGGCTGGGGATGGGCTGAGTGACTCCTCCTGCACTGCCCCACCTGCCCAGGAGCCTTCCAGGACAGGGCTGTCCCCAGAGGCAGCTCCTGACCTCCCCTGTGCTGTCTGCAGGGACCTTTGCTGTTGTCAGCATTATTGTTGGCAACGTCTGCAATGAGCTGGCCCCGGAGTCGGACTTCCAGTACTTCAACCACACCACCAATGAGACCAGTGTGAACACCACGGCCCTGGAGGCGGCCAGGCTGGAGATCTCTGCCACCCTGGCCTGCCTGACAGCCATCATCCAGGTGAGGGCTCTGCTGTGTCCCTGACCCACGCTGGGAGCCAAGCTTTCCCTGGAGCACCCCATGCTCAAAGAGGTGCCATTCCTGGCTGGATGATGCCTCAAAATGGAGATTTTTTGGTCTTGGGGTGGAATTCTCCATGTGGACAACCCAAGAATGGAGGATTTCCTGAATTCTCAGCCCTCCTGTCCCCATCCTTGCCCCGGGACATCCCTGCCACGTGTGGGAGAGCTGTGTGCTCTCTCCCAGCAGATCCCTTCGGGGCTGAGAGTGCCCTGAGCACTGCTGTGACCACACCTTCCTCTGTCCCACCCTTTAGCTGTGCCTGGGCTTCCTGCAGTTTGGCTTCGTGGCCATCTACCTGTCCGAGTCCTTCATCAGGGGCTTCATGACGGCGGCGGGGCTGCAGATCCTCATCTCCGTGCTCAAGTACGTCTTCGGCTTGACAGTCCCGTCTTACACCGGGCCCTTAGCTATCGTCTACGTAAGTGGGGGCTCTGCACAGCCACCTTCCCCCCCAGCACGGCTCCCCCTGCCCGGGAAACGGGGCCCAGCACACCGGGGAAGGGCGTGGGGAGAAGGGGAGTCGCTGCCCCAGCACAGCCAGGCTGCTGCTGTGTCCCCTGTGTGGTTTTAGTGAGGGATTCACTGATTTCACAGTGGTTTGAAGAGACTTTTGAGATCACTGAGTCCATGCCCTAACACCTCACACCTCAATAATGGAATGGGACTGGGGTCTGGGGGGGTTATGAGCCGTGTTGCATTACAGCAGAGTTGTGAGCAGTGGGAAGGTTCCCTCTGAGCAGGTTTGGCCGTTCCTGGGATTTCCTGTGTCTTCCAAGGATGTGCTGATGCAGCCAGGACTGCACCAGACCACCAGCACAGGCCCAGGGCTGGGGGCTGACCCCTCAGCTGAGGGTTTTTAGCTCTGCTCACGCCTCAGGCTGTTGATTGTGGTAGCAAGTGCTGTCCGTTGTTCTGTCCGTGTTGTCTGGCTGCCCGTGACCCCTTCTCCTCTTCTCTCCCCTTCAGACATTCATTGACATTTGCAAAGGCCTGCCCCAAACCAACGTGGCCTCGCTGGTCTATGCCTTGGTCAGTGCTGTGCTCCTGATCATTGTCAAGGAGCTCAACCTGAAGTACATGAAGAAGATCCGCATGCCCATCCCCATGGAGATCATCATTGTGAGTGACACCTGGGCTGTCCCTGGGACCCTCCCCTGGCCTCACAGCCCTGGGACACTGCTGCTCTCAGCAGGGCCACCACAGAGAGCATCTACACAGTGACTGTGACACAGCCCCCACATGGTTTGGGGTCAGGGACGGGGCCATCCCCACCCTCATCCCTGCACTGCGTCCTGCTGATGCTGAGGGTGAAGAATAAAACCCCTCCTGGGACTGTTCTCACCTTCCCCACCCTAAACTTGGTGCTGGTTTTATTCTGTCAGCTCAGGGAGCACGGCAGGGTTAAAGCTCTGAGCCAGCTGAGCTCTTCCTGCTCGCAGCTCTTTATTCCCTGTCCCTCCAGGTGATCGTTGCCACCGCAATCTCTGGCAGCTTCAACATGCCCGACAAGTACGGGATGCCAATAGTGGGGAAGATCAGCATGGGGTAAGTGCTTGTGCAGGTCTGATTCACGTTGCAGACAGTTTTCCTTCCTCCTCCTCCTCCTCCTGCAGCCTGGGAAACACCTCACCCTCCCCTGCTGTACCAGACCCCCCTTCCAGGAGCGTCAGTGTGACACAACCACCCCCATCCTCAGGAGTGTGGGCATGGGTTAGATCATCCCTGAACCCTCCAGCTCCTCAAACCACCCCTCCCAGCCCCTGTCACAACTTCTCACCGCTCTGAGTGCAGGTTCCCAGAGCCCACCCTGCCCCTGGTGAGCAAGTGGAAGGACATGGTGGGCACGGCCTTCTCGCTGGCCATCGTGGGCTACGTGATCAACCTGGCCATGGGGAGGACCCTGGCAGCCAAGCACGGCTACGACGTGGACCCCAACCAGGTACTGCTGGGGCTGGGGCAGCCAGGGGCTGCTGCCTTTGCTGTCAGGCGTGAAGGGAAGAGCTGACATGGGGAGGGTGCAGACGTGCCGGGCTCAGAGCAGACGTGCTGCTCCCCTGCAGGCTCCGTGGCTTTGTGCCATGTGTGGGGTGGGAGAAAGGACACGGCAGAGCCCCGGCCCGTGGGCTGCAGAGAGGCTGGAAAAGGGAAAGGAGCTTTGGGCTGGGTTCTCTGCCTTGCTCCCCCTCCAGACTGAGTGTTTTGGCAGCTTGCTGGAGCACTGGGCTTCTCAGGAAGCAAAGACCTGGATTCCTGGTGTGTCACCTAGATACTGAGAGGCAGGACATGAAATAATCCTCTTTTGTCATCCCTGGCACAGTGGCAGCTTTCAACAACAGCCACACATACCACATGGAGCCCTGCCCTGAGTGTGTCAACACATGACAACGTGTTTATGTGGAATTGTGCTTCCAGGTTTCCCTGCTACACCAGAGCCCAGGAAAGAGTCTGGGATGCACTGCAGAGAACCCAGAGCCTGCCCTGGCCACACAAACCAGACTCAGGCCCCTGCTCTCTCAGCAGCTGTCCTTTCTGATGGACATTCTCCACATCTCCACAGGAAATGCTGGCCCTGGGCTGCAGCAACTTCTTCGGATCCTTCTTCAAAATCCACGTGATCTGCTGTGCTCTCTCTGTCACCCTGGCCGTGGATGGGGCAGGAGCAAAATCTCAAGTTAGTTCCTCCTTCTCCTCCTCCTCTCCTCTCTACATTCCCTCTGGAGCACAAAGTTCTGGAGCTGCCACGTGCTGCCAGCCTGACTGTGCAGCTCTGGAGGAGTTTCACACACGAGTGCTGCAGGCTGCTGCTGTAAAAGCAGAATTTCCTCCCTCCCCGAGCCCTTTTTGTTTCCCTGGCTTGGGCACAGAAGCAGAGCTGTCAGTCTGCACTCCCACCCTGGCTCCCTGGGCTGAGCAGTGAGGGAACTCAGGGGTTATCTGTGAGATCTGCAAACCCCTGCCTGTTTTCTGAGGCAAACATCCTCTCACATAAAACGCTGCAGTGCCCAGTTGTGCCCCTGACTACACCCAGGGGAGCTTTGGGAAGCCCTGATGTTTGCAGAAGTGATTTTTCTCTCCTCTTTGCAGGTGGCAAGTTTCTTTGTGGCTCTGGTGGTCATGGTGACAATGCTGTCCCTGGGAATCTACCTGGAGCCTCTTCCAAAGGTAACACAAACATCTGTGCAGGCAGAGCCATTGCAACACCCGCTCTCCACACCCAAACACAGCCTGCCTCCAAAAATCCCTGATGCAAACAGCAGCATGGGACACTTTGTTCCTGGCCTGGGGACCTGTCTGGAATCACACAATCACACACTTCCAGGCTGGCTTGGTTTGGAAAGGACTTCCAAGCTCATCCCTGCCATGGGCAGTGACACCTTGCACTATTCCAGGCTGCTCCAAGCTGGCCTTGGGCAGGGTTGGGGCAGCCACGATTCCTCTGAGCAAATGTAAATTATAGTGAAAGAATCATCCAAATGACCCTGCTCAGGTCCAAGTGAGACCTTTGGGAGCATCACCCTTGTGATGGGATTGGCCCAATGCAGGCAGATGCTGCAGAAAAGCATCCACTGCCAAACGTGGCACAGCCTGGCTGACACCATTCCCTGTCCTCCACAGTCCGTGCTGGGAGCCCTCATTGCTGTGAACCTGAAAAACTCCCTCAAGCAGCTGGCTGACCCCTTCTACCTGTGGAAGAAGAGCAAGCTGGACTGTGTGAGTGCCTGGGGTGATAGGAGACATCCCCTGGCCAGGGCAGAATGAGCAGGACAGATCCCAAAAAGTCCTTTGTGGGGTTCTGGGGGTACGAATCCCTTGCAGGAGGTGGGGTTGGCTCTCTTGGTGGGATGGTGCTCCCTGTCCTGCCCAGCTGAGCACGCTGCTGCTGCTCAGAGCACATATCACAGAGGCCTGAACTCTTACCTGCTGTGTTTAAATGCCAATCAAGTGCAGAGCCTGTTTGCCCAGAACTAGCCAAACCGGCCCTGCTCAATATCTGGGAGTCATGACTTAAAAACTCACACAATGGCCCTCCAGGGTGAGGAGAGCCCTCGAGTGTGATAAGGACTCCAGGCACTGGTTGATGTATAAACCCAGGCAGGGGGTGGCGGGGGAGTGAGAACGGAATTTGGAAATGTCTGACATAAAAAGACGGTGTTTGAACAGGACTCCCACGGCTGAGTGCCGTGTGTGGACACGGAGCCAATATCCTGTCAGGGCCTGACCAAAAAAAAACCCTTATCGGGGCAATCAGGAGTCCAGAGGGGCTGGTCCGAGCCAGGAAGAGCTTTCCCAAAATCCTGCTCCAACAGGTGCTGGAGAAGAGCTGGGTTATCAATCTGGGCACATCTCTGAAAGGGCTCTGCTGCTGTGGGGTTATGAATTTGGGCTCATCTCTAATGGGTTCTGGTGCTGTGGGGTTATTTATCAATCTGGGCAGATTGCTGTGGGGTTATAAATTTGGGCTCATCTCTGATGGGTTCTGGTGCTGTGGGGTTGTTTATCAATCTGGGCACATCTCTGAAGGGGTTCTGGTGCTGTGGGGTTATTTCCCAGGGGCACATCTGTGTATGGTTTCTGCTGCTGTGGGGTTATCAGTCTGGATACATCTCTGAAAGGGCTCTGCTGCTGTGGGGTTATAAATTTGGGCACATCTCTGATGGGTTCTGCTGCTGTGGGGTTATTTATCAATCTGGGCTCATCTCTAATGGGCTCTGCTGCTGTGGGGTGACAGGGAAGGTCTCAGCTCAGGGCAGGGGAAGCTGCTGCCCCTTTACCAGAGCACAGATGGACCCCACAAGTTCCAGAGACCCCAAAAGCCTTGGCTGACACCTGAGTGTGGACTGAGTGGAGATGGATGGTGCTGCCTGAGGAACATCCTGGCAGATGCCAATGGAGTGAAAGGGGTTCTCCTGACCTTAATCTCCTTGGAATTTGAACTAGATTCAGTGTCCTGTCCCAAAATGGGGAGCACCATTCCTGGGTGATGTCAGGCCGTTGGTGTTCATCACCTTAATGCTGGTTGTGCCTCAGGACAGCTAATTCCAGCTAATTCTAACAAAGCCTGCATGGATGGAGGGAAGCTCTTCCTTGCCATTTACACACAAAATGAATATAAATTAAGATACTGAAGTCATCCAGGTTATTGTTATGACCCTGATTCATCCAAGGTCAAAGTTAGTTTTTATATTAATCTTGAGGATGGGATTAAAACAACGAGATAATGATTTTCAGAGGGGATGTTTAAATGCAGGGCAGGACTGATCTCATATGGAGCGAGATGCTTGAGTGCTAACACATAAAAATGACAAATGGCAGAGCTCTGAGCTGGAGTGGGGCAGGTTTTGGTCTCTCCTTTGTCACACTTGGCCATCAAATCCTCTCTGTGTTCAGGCCATTCCTAGCAGGTGTTCAGGCAGTTCTCAGAGAGATGATTTCTGATTTTTTCTGAGCTGCTCGGGGCTGGAGCAGGGAGCAGCAGGTGGTGGGATCTGCAGGAGCCCTTTCCTGACGAGCCAGGCTGATCCTTTTGGGATGGGACAAGCAGAGCAGGCGCTTGAGCAGCCCTGGAGAAACACCCGGCTGCTTTTGTGGCTGAAAAGGAACTGGGGCTCCTGGCAAACTTCCCATCAGGGATGGTTCACTCTGAAACATTCAGCAATCTGCAGCTTTAGAACAGCTGCACAATTCAGGGTTTGGCCTATTCCTGTTGAGCTGGGAGGGTTTGAGAGTCTGGGATAGCAGTGCAGAGCCATTTCCCAAACCTTGTTTTCCCCCCTCCACATCCATCCTTTTTTTCCCCTCATCCATCCTTGTTTTCATCCATCCATCCATCCTTTTTCTCCCCATCCATCCTTTTTCTCCTCCATCCAGCCATCCATCCATTCATCCATCCTTGTCTTCCCCCATCCATCCATCCTTGTTTTCCCCTATCCATCCTGTTTCCCCCATCCACTTTCCCATCCATTTCCCCACTCTTTTCCCCCCTCCTTTTTCCCATCCACGTCCTCTCTCCCACGGCTCAGCCCAACATCCTGCCACTCTCTCCCCTTCCCTTCTCTCCCCGCAGCTGGTCTGGCTCGTGAGCTTCCTCTCCGCTTTCTTCCTGAGCCTGCCCTACGGAGTGGCAGTGGGCGTGGGATTCTCCGTGCTCGTGGTGGTTTTCCACACCCAGTTGTAAGTACCCCAGGGCCCCGAGGAGCGCAGCAGATCCTCCCAGGGGCAGGAGGAGGGCCAGGGGATTTTTTTCAGGAGCGACCTCTGGCCCTGGCGGAACGCGCGGCGGGAGCCCCGGGGAGCGCAGGTGTCCTGCCCGGAATGTGCAAACAGGAATGGCAGGAGCCGATTTACTGCCTGCATTCCCTGCTCCCGTGCACATCCCAGGGCCAGGGGGAAGCCTCGAGGTGTTTTGCTTTGCCCCACACGAGTTCCCAGCACAAAGTGCTGCTGACAAAAAGAGCGAGCCCTGTGTGTGTGCGGGGCCCTGGTGTGAGATCTTCACGCTGCTTTTCATCCATCAAAGCCCTTTATTAATATTTCCCAGTCTGGCATCTCAAAATACTGACTCTGGGGGGTTTTTTGCCCTGTAGACTCTGCAGGGATGAAATGTAAGAGTTTTCACCAAGTAAATGTTCAAATCCTGGGACGGAATAGAAGCAGTTTTCTTTCCTCTAATGCTGGTTCCTTCTTTTCTGCAGCCGCAACGGCTCTGCCCTGGGCCAGGTGACTTCCACTGACATCTACAAGAACCCCAAAACCTACAACAAGGTGAGCTGGAGATAAATCATCCTCAGAGAAAATGCTGCTCTTTGCCACTGGTGGCCAGGCTTGCTCTGAGCTCCTGTCTCTGCTGCAGGTCCACGAAGTGAATGGGATTAAAATCATCACCTACTGCTCGCCGCTGTATTTCGCCAACTCAGAGATATTCCGGGAGAAGATTATAGCCAAGGTGAGCAATTCCCTCACAAATCCCTGCCTGAAGCCAATCCCAAACGGCCCTTGCTCTCTCCTGTGTTGCTGCACTGGGGTTTTTAAGCCATGGGTGACCATGAATGATGGTCACATCCCTTCATCTACTCTTCCATCTTCCCCTCCCTGATCATCAGAGCTGTTTGCAGAGCTCATTTTGGAGGTTCTGCCCGAATCCTGGCAGGTTCCTCCTCCAAGCTCTGCCAAAACAGGGGCATCCTGCTGTTCCAAGTGTCTCCCTGCATGTGCAGGAGAGGTTTGGATGCCATCACCCCACCCCAGTGCACAGCTGGTGCCCCAGGCTGGGCAATGCCAGGGAAGGAGCAGCAGCTCCTGACTCTTGGAACAGACTTTTCAAAGGAAAATCTCTCTTTCCCACAGACAGGGGTGGATCCTGGCAAGGTGTACTTGGCCAGGAGGAAATTTGTGAAAAAGCAGGCGAAGGGCACAGCGCGACCAGCAGCGAAGCTCCCGAAATTCCTGCTGAAGGAGAACAAGGTAACTCAGCTGCTGAGTTCCCAAAAAGGTCCCTGTGTCCGTGAGTACGGCCCCAAGTCCCCATCACACAGCTCCTCTTTCCATGGGATTTTCTGCACTGCTTTCCTGGCCACATTTCCCACCTCTCATCCCCTTTGCTCCCCACCTACGTCTCCATTGCTCTCAATGCAGGAGAACTGGGAATGACTGGGAGCAGGGAAGCTGGGGAGGAGGCTGGAATGGGAACATGGTGGAAAATCTGCAGCAACCAGGCAGCTTTGGCCTCTTTCTCTGGGGATGTGGCAGCAGCTCAGCCCCAAGTTGCCCTTTCAAAGCCCGTTTCTCAGCCCCATTTACTTTGCAATGCTGAGCAGTTTTGAAACAAATAAATCACGTTAATTATCTTAAATCCAGCACCAAGGGACAAGCCAGGTTGGAGTTAGGAAGGGTTTTAATCTGGACTATCAGTAGGTAGAGCTGCACTCACCTGCCAGGACCCCAGCCACGCCCTGCCCTGACTCTGCACCTCTGCCCTGCCGCAGACCTTGTCCTTGCAAGAGCTCCAGAAGGACTTTGAGAGCGCCTCTCCGACAGACACCAACAACAACCAGACGACCGCCAACGGTGCCAGCATCTCCTACATCACATTCCGCCCTCCTGCCCCCGGGGCTGGGCTGGGGCAGAGCCCCGCGGAGCTGGGCAGCAGCAGCACCGCCCTGCAGGGCAGCACCCTCAGCGTCCTGCCCACGGCTGACACCGACCCCGTGCTCACAGCCCCGCCCTACATCAGCTTCCACACCATCATCCTGGACATGAGCGGGGTGTGTTTCGTGGATCTGATGGGCACAAAAGCGCTGAGCAAGGTCAGTTCTGTGCTGCCAGCACGGCTGGGCAAGCAGGGAGATTGTGCTCTCTCACATCGAGGTGTGCAGGTGTTATGGGGCAGGTTGTTTGTCTTGTTCTTGCAGAGGTCAGGAGGGATGAGGCACAGGAAATAGAAGTTTGAGTTCAGACTTGGTGATTTTATCTATTTATGGGCTATTTACAGACTCACCAGCCCTGAGCTCTGACCAGCTGCCAGAAAAACGTGGCAAAATGGTCACTACTGACTTTTCCCAAGGTCTTTTCAGTACTATTTACCCAATAAGGAGGTGACACCTCTATTATTGATGGTTTTGACCCAATAATCTAACACCAGTGGTCCTCAATGCAGACTTTCTTATATAATTACAGAAAACCACCTAAAGTCAAGAAGAAGAGGGTGAAAAGAAGGGCTTAGACAATGCCTTAAATCCTAAAATCTAAACCCTTAAGTTTTTCACCATGTGAGATTACACAGCACCTTTCAAACCCCACACCCACAGCCCCTGTGCTGTGACTCAACCTCCAGAGCCTCTCCCAAGGTCTCAAGTAAAATGTGGTGCTTGAGGGTCAGCACCTTTTAACACAGAAAGTCTAAAATTTTCTGTTTCCAACATTTATGTGCCTCAATTGTGTGGCTTTTCTCCTTCTTCATCCCTGGTTTTCTCCTTCAGCCCCAGCCCTGATAAAACACTTTATGCATAAACACAAAGCTGGAGCAGCAGTGGTTTTAATCCTCTCCCTCCCTTCTCATCCCTTCCAGTTGTGTTCCAGTTACCAGAAGATTGGGATCAAAGTGTTCTTGGCAAATGTGCATGGTAAGAATCCCCAAAGAACACATTTCCACGGGATCTTCCCCCTTTTCTGAGCTCCTGACAAACAGCAGATCTTTTTCTGTTTTTTATTCAAACTGTGAGTTGTCTTTGCTGGACAAAGCCAGAACAGACAGAAGGAGAAGAAAGGAAAGAGAATCACTGTTTTCTGTGTGGGAAATCAATGCTTTCATTGGGGAGGTGATAAGGCAGGAACATCTCCACACTCAGCACGCAGGAAAGCAGATCCCCACACTCATTTCTGCTGCAAACCTGCTTCTTCTGAGCCTTGCCTTAGCCCAGAGGACCCCAGCAGCCACTCACACCTCCAGAATTCCTCCTCTGCTCCCCTCCTCGTTCAGCTCTCTCCTTTCTCCAGCCCAGGTGTACGATGACATCAGCACAGGGGGAGTCTTTGAGGAGGGAGGCCTGGACCCAAGTCACATCTTCCTGAGCATCCACGATGCTGTTTTGTTTGCACTGGCCAGCATCAGGGAGTTTGTCCACCCACCCATCTTGGAAGAGGTAAATTTGCTCCCCAGCCCACAGGATTCTCCTGTTTGGCTTCCAGGCTGTGTCAGCACAATGGAAGAATAACTAATTGCTACTGCACATAAAGCAGCTTCTTGTTTATCTGAAGTGGTCAAGGTCTAAATCCAGCAAAACACTGAATATTCCAGTTGTGTACAGGCTGAGCAGCTTGTGATGGAATGGATTTCCATGGGAATCCAGAAGTGTCAATGTTTTACACAAACCTTTAGCTGAGTGTTGTCCCAGCCTGGAGGAGTCAGAAGAGCTGTTCCAGCACTGTGCCCTCAGTTTGGTGCTGGTTGGAACAGGCCAAGGCAGAATTTGGCCCTCAGTGATGAGGAAATGAAGGCAAAACTGGAATAGTCCAAGCATCCACAAATGCTCCATTGGTGGGAGGAGAACAGGAGGAATTCCAAGGCAGGAATGTGGCCCATGCTGGTGGCACAGCATCAGACAGGCCCTGTCTGGTTTATTGTGTGCCAGCTGGAGCTGGCACCAGTAACACCAGTAATCTCCCCAGAATGAGTTAAGGTATCTCCTACCAAACCAGAGCAATGGGCAAACTCCAGCCCAGTCACAGCAGATAAACACCTGGAGCAGGACTCCTCCTGTGCCCCTTCTCCTGGCCATCTCCCTCGCTGCTTGTGCCAGCTTTTAGGCCTGGCTTAGTCATTGTTTTTATTCCTTTTGACCCTGAACTTTGCTAATTTGTGGACTCAACTGTCCCCTGCACAGAGGCCGACCCAGACAGAGCTCTCCATCTATGAGGAGTCTGTGGATGAGAGCAGTGCAGAGTACAAGAACCTGGAGGAGGTGAGTTGTAGTGCCAGGGGTCACTGCAGCAGAGGCAGAAATCAGAACTTCTAATCGGGATTGATTAGATGGGAAATCATCTGAAAGTAACTGCAGTGTTAATTGCAAATCTAATGTTAAATCCCTGCCTTGAGGAGCTCTGGAAGGCAGCTGGATGAGGAGCAGGTAGGTCACCCCACAGAGGAATCCTTCAATCATTCTGGGCCACACAGCTCAGGTTTAGTCAGACCTGTGGTCTCCACACACTGGGGGGAACTTGGAGAACCAGGTTTGATTCACACCCAAAAGAAAAGTCATCAGTGAAGATTTTCAGCACAGACTTTGTAAATGCTGCAGTGATTTCCACCCACCTTGGGTGAGCCATGGGAGGAGCTCCCCTCCAGGGCTGACCTTCCTCTGTGCTGTCCATGCCCAGCTGGAAGCTTTGGAGAAGGGTTGGGAAGGGTTGGAGCTCCTGGGGGTGTTCCTCTGTGTGACAGTGACCCCGAGCTGTGTCACTGGGGTTGTGAGCCCTGACCCTGCTCATCCTCTGTGCCCTTTAGGAGATGTTTGGAAGCATGTTCCACTCAGAGACCCAGACAGCTCTGTGAGCACAGCGAGCACCGCGCAAACCCTCCAGAAGAGACTCCTCTCTGCCCCCGCTGCGTGGAGAGCTGCGCTTCTACCTGGGGATACCACGGGTTTGCAAAGAGGCCACCCCCCTCCAGAACTGCCACATCCCTCCCTCCTCCCTGCTCTGCCCGTGGCACTCAGAGCACAGGGCTCTGGGGAAGCAGGAGCTCAGGAGATGCCATCTCACGGAGTGCAGAAGCAAGGCTCGGTCAGAGGCAGGTGCCTGAACTCAGGGGACACTCAGGGTCCCCTTTGTCCCTCAGGATCCTTCTGGAACTGCATCATCTGGGCACCCTGCTCCTTGCCTTCCCCTGCTCCCTCTTCCCCCGAGGAAGGGGAACTCAAGCAAGCATTCAAAGCCTTCCAGGGCTGAGCAGCAGTGTGAGGTGTGGCAGTGCAGCTGTGCCAGTGCTGCTGCTGCTCCCTGACGTGCACTGACCCCGAGGGGGGCTGTGACTGCAGCCCCCCCAAATTCCCTGCGTGTCTCTGCAGCCCCTGCCTCTCCTCTTCTGTGTCCCAGCGTCCCAAAAAACCACTGCCTCCAACCAGTGCTGTATTTCTGACAGCCCAAAGACCTCAGGACTCTCTCTCAGCAGGGCTAAATTCTGAAAAATATATATATTTTTTTTTTCTGATAGGACAGGCTTGAAATCAGACATAAGAATGCCTTGTTATGTGCATGTTGTCCTGCCTGCCCAGTGGGTTGAGTACACGAAAATAGATTCTATTTTAAAATGCTCTTTCTATTTTAATACTCTAAAACACCACAAATATAAGCAAGCTTTAGTGTACGGTTTTTGAAGTACACAGACATTATTGAGCTGATTGCTGAAGGCTTCCTGGGAAGAGAATGTGGGGCTTTCCTGCAGCTCCCAGATGTCTCATTTTTAAGGAAAATAGAGCTTCCTGAACCATCCTTGCTAGACTGTCACTAAAGGAAACAACAGCAGCACCCTGCCAGTTTGGTTTTATGTAACATCTCAACAACCAAGTCACCATTTCTCTACCTCAATTTCTCATTATGTGGTGCAGGAAAGAATAATAAAACCAAAGGAGGGCAGAAACCCCCACTAGCTGATGGTTATTACTGATTTTAATCTTAGATAGCAGTGGCTTCTCCAGCAATCTCCACTGTTCTACAAGGTAAAAGCAAGAGGCTGAGTCTCTTAAATTATCCTTGGGGGGTGATTCCTCATGGTATTTTGTACTGCCTGAGTGCTCCTTTCATTTGCTGGTTTGAAAAAGAAAAAAAAAGACAACAAAGAAATTGGTGCAGAGCAATAAGAAACTGTCCTGAGCAATATTTGAAGGAAACCCCATTTCGGTAGCCAAATTCTGGGTCAGTTCTGGCAATAAATGTGACACCAGCAGGCAAATGGCACTGCTGGAGGCACAGTGTGGCCAAAGCCATAATTCCCAAGTGCCTGGGCAGAGAATTAGGGGAGCTCAAAGTCACGCTGGTGAAATATTTTCACTTCCAGTACAATATTCCCTTTATTGCTCTCAAGTAACAGTGAGGTTGATGTGTTTTGGCTCTGAAGCCTTACTCGGTAAATACAGGATGTATAACCAGCTCAGAAATGTTTGTAATTTATTTAATTTAATGTTGGTTTCGTTCTCCTTTTTTTTTTTGATAATAAAGAATGTGTGAACAATCATTGTCATCTTCTGCTGACTCAAGGGCAGGATTTCCACAGCTGCTCCCATCTGGTCTTTGGCATCCTGGGACAGTTTATGTCATAAAGCTGGGATAAATCTTCACACTCAGTGCAGAACGGCAGTAAAGAAGGGAATGAGAACTTTTCCACTGCGCTAGCTGGTGGAATCAAGGAAAGAAGTGATGTATTTTGAAAAGCAGGTGGATTTAAAGTCTGTCAGGAGTGGGGCTGCACAACACAGAGACACCTTGGGCTGTCCCTTGGCCAGTCCTGGCATCCTTCTGCCTCCCTTGTGGCTCCAATGAGCCTGGGGGTGGTTATTCCCCACAGGAACTCCTTTTATCCCGATCCTTTTGGGAGCAGCATCCCAAGATACTGGGAAGAAATTCTCTGTGAGGGTGGTGAGGCCCTGGCACAGGTTGCCAGAGAAGCTGTGGCTGCCCCACTCCTGGAAGTGTCCAAGGGCAGTTTGGAAAGGGCTTGGAGCACCCTGGAACAGTGAGAGGTGTCCCTGTCCATGGCAG
>VWYE01024489.1:15509-36267 GCA_013398995.1 Alaudala cheleensis | reverse complement strand
GATCCTGAGGGAGCTGGGAAGGGGCTCAGCCTGGAGAAAAGGAGGCTCAGGGGGAATTTCTGGCTCTGCACAAGTCCCTGCCAGGAGGGGACAGCCGGGGGGGATTTGGGATCTCATGGCAGGGAACAGGGACAGGAGGAGAGGGAAGGGCCTGGGGCTGTGCCAGGGGAGGCTCAGGTTGGAATCAGCAGGAATTTCCTCATGGAAAGGCTCGGCAGGGGCTGCCCAGGGAGGTTTGGAGTGCCCAGCCCTGGAGGTGGCACCTGGAGGTGGCACTGAGTGCTCAGGGTGCATCGGGCACAGCCTGGACTCGATGATCCCAGAGGGATTTTCCAGCCTCAGTGATCCTGTGGTTCTCCCCTGCCAGCTCTTGCCCTGTGTTGATTTTCTCCACCGTTTCCTGCTCGTACACACAGAATGTTGCCAAACACCCATGACGGTGTTTCCAGACATCCCTTTGTCCCCTGGATAAGTCACTGTCGGGATTTTCTCCCTCTCTTGTTCTTGCTCCCCACTGCTGTGCCCAGTCCTGGGCTGTTTGTGCTGTCTGACGTAGAACATGTCAGGGGTTTAGCTCTCAGGAGGGCTGGCACTGTGCAGGAAACCACAATCTGGCACCAAGTGATAAAACCCTGTGTGTAAACCTCATACCTTGCTGCTCTGTAGGATTTATTGCCTAGCAAATCATGTTTGCATTCTTTGGTTTTTTTTTTTTTTTTAATGGGAAAATGAAGGCTCACAATAGATTTTTGTGTTAATTCATGAATCACACGACCTCAAAAGAATCCCTAACCTCTCCTGGCAGCTGCTGTTTGGAAAGGCAGCTGGGGCTGAGTTATCCCCATGTTCTGCAGGGCAGGGACTGGATGTTGGAGAGCCTGTTGAAATGACAGGGCAAGCCAAAAGGGCCACCAAAAGCCCTGTTTGTTTATATAAGTTAATTTATAAAGCAGTATGGAGGTGTAATGACTATCACAACCTGCCTGACTCTTGAGGAAGAACCTTGGACTGTCAACTCAGCTGCCTGCTCAGCTGCCAGAGGACTCTGGGGAATCAGCTCACCCAAGCAAACTGCAGCTGCTCCTGGACAGTAGCATTTCTAACAACATCATTCAACACTTCAGCATGAGAAGTGGAGTCTGATTATCTGCAGAGATACCTTGGCTGAGCTGTTAGGAAGTGCTGGTGGCTGCGTGTGCACAGCCCAGCTGAAGCACATCACTCATTTTTTGGTCATGGCAGCTCGTGCTGTGCTGTGAAATGATGTTTAAAAGCCTGGAGAAACACTCAGGAACATAAATGTGCTTCCCTCCCCCCTTTTGAAGTGCAGTTTGAGCTTTGTTTGGTTTGGGTGCTGAGTGATTTGTGTTCTGTGTTCCTTTGAAGGGGCCATTCAAATCCCAACTGTGTCCAGGTCTCCAGAGGATTTGAATACAACTGCCATGGCAGAATTCGGGAGTTACATTCAGAAAGGTACTGAGCTTTCAGTGTTGGCAATCTCTGCTGCTCTATTTCATTTTCATAAACAAATTGAATAGGGCATGTATCATTCCTGAATAGAAGGAGACAGAGTTTTATATTTTTCCTGAAGAAAGGCCTGTCAGAAATGTCACACGTGTGTCCCCTCTGCAGCAGTGGTTTGGGGGTAACAGTGGCCCCAAAAGGTTCAAAAGACTTTTTGTAATGATGGTTTTTGGTTCTTGAGATGGTTAAATGCCATAAAAAATATAAAGGGGATGGCTGCTGCTGCTGCTTCAACCTAATTTTTTGGCAGTTCCATCTGCAAAAGAGCTGCAGCACTGCTGAACAAGAATTCTGGTTTTGTTGAGGAGTTTCAAATCCTAAGTGAGCTGGATTGGTAAAAGTGTGAGAACTTCTATTCTCTGCTGTGGCCAGTCTTATTTCCAGTTCCCCCCNCAATCTCTGCTGCTCTATTTCATTTTCATAAACAAATTGAATAGGGCATGTATCATTCCTGAATAGAAGGAGACAGAGTTTTATATTTTTCCTGAAGAAAGGCCTGTCAGAAATGTCACACGTGTGTCCCCTCTGCAGCAGTGGTTTGGGGGTAACAGTGGCCCCAAAAGGTTCAAAAGACTTTTTGTAATGATGGTTTTTGGTTCTTGAGATGGTTAAATGCCATAAAAAATAAAAAGGGGATGGCTGCTGCTGCTGCTTCAACCTAATTTTTTGGCAGTTCCATCTGCAAAAGAGCTGCAGCACTGCTGAACAAGAACTCTGGTTTTGTTGAGGAGTTTCAAATCCTAAGTGAGCTGGATTGGTAAAAGTGTGAGAACTTTTATTCTCTGCTGTGGCCATTCTTTTTTCCAGTTCCCCCTGATGCTACCTAGGTGACAACTCTATGAAATAATGCTAAAAATGGCCATTCCTGTTAATGTCTTTAATTTTTCTTTTTTCCTTAACAGTCTTCCCGGCTGTATTTTCTTCCAAGTTCATCCAGCATGAAATTGTTGGGGAATACAGCCACCTGTTTAGAGTTGAGGGCTCAGCCCCTGGCCTGCTGCCCTACATGCTGCTGGCACACATGGATGTGGTGCCTGCTGCCCCCGAGGGCTGGGATTTCCCTCCTTTCTCAGCTGCAGAGCACCAAGGGTTCATCTACGGGCGAGGAGCGCTGGATAACAAAAACTCCGCCATTGTACGTGTGCTTGGTAAAGTCCTTCCTCAGACACACAGCCTGGGAGAGGCTCAGGGGAGCAGCACATCCTCTTGGAATTCATTCTGGTGTCTTTCTTTCACCCCTCTTTCTGTTGGGGATACATTCCCAGTTTGGAGAAATGCCAAAAATCCTGCGGTTTTCTCCTCGGCTTTTCTTAGAGGTGGAGTGGAGTCATTGCTGAGGAAAAGAGGGTGGAAACTCCTGAAGAATCAGGAGAATCATGTTCACAGATGCAGGTGTATTTGGTGAAATGCCAGCTGAAAGTTCTGTGGCACAGGGGGCCAGAGGAGCTGTGGCTGCCCCATCCCTGGGAGTATCCAAAGCCAGGTTGGAGCTGTGGAAGTTTCCCTGCCTGTGGCATTGGATGAGCTTTAAGGTCCCTTCCAACCCAAACCATTCCATAATTCTCTGTCAAAGTCTGTGTTTGAAACCAGGGATAGATCCTTTTCCTTTTCCCCAGGTGTCACAGAGGCACTCCAAGCCAAAACTGGCCCTTTGAAAAGGCTTGAGTTTCAAATTAAACACTGTTTATTTAATAGGATAGACAAACAACCCTGCATCTTCTATCCAGCCTGTGGCTGAACAAAGAGCTGTTGTGCTAAACACATTTGGGAGGAATGGATTCAGAAAAGATTGATCTGGGAAAGATTTCTCATTGGGAAAAGGTTGATGGAAAAATTAATAAGGAAAATGTCCCTTTGTGACTTTGATGATTACTTCTATGGCAGCCCTGTATTTAAATTTGAGCAGCTCTTTAGTGTCACATAGGCCACACTCCTAGAAAGTTTCAGGATGTTAAATCATCCATTTCAAAGCCTTGAAACTTTTAAGTTTAGGTTGGTGTTTTATTCTGCTGTGATCTGCACAAGTAACTCCACAAATAGCAAAAAAAAATCAGCAATTTCAGTGAACATGGCAAAAAATGGGTGTTGAAAATATAGAGGTGATATGTGAAAAATTAAGTAATTTAAAATCAGAAAGAGATGGAACAATAGAGCAAATGTGTTGGTTTTTTTTATATATATTGCCACAGCAAATGGTAGATTTGATTTCTCATTCTTCAGATGAAGTTTCTTGTTCTGTTTCTGTCATCTTGGCACTCCTTGTACAAAACATGCAGCTCCTGAAACTCCCTGGCTTTGGTAGCTCCAGTGAGAGCCACCCTGGGTGTGTGACAGGCACTGCAAGGGAACAGTGAATTCCCTGGATGATTCCCTGGGGGATCCCTGTGCAGTTTGTGCTGGATTTCATTCAGCTCTCTGTATTTCATGTCCCCACCCTGGCCCCTGGCAGAGCATTGCAGACCAAATCCAGTGTCTTCCCAAGGAATGGGAACATCCTCAGTGGCAGCTGTAGGAATCCAAGCTTAGCTGTGAAAGCACCACAATTCCCTTCCATCACACTGCATTCTGCTGCATTTATTCTCTTTATCACCACACTGGGGTGGTTCAGCCCTTGCTGCTTTTCCTGCAGGGAATCCTGCAAGCTCTGGAGTTCCTGCTGAGGAGGAATTACAGACCCCGCCGCTCCTTCTACATTGGCATTGGCCACGATGAGGAGGTATTTCCTTCCTTGCCTTTAACCTGTCTGCATGGTTCCTGGAGGTAACAAGGCTTCATTTTGAAACATTGTTTAGCTGGAAAGTCTTTCCTGTTTTTCTTGGTTCTGTGGGAAGATGCTGTGGCAGGTCACAGTTCTGGGTTGATTGTTTGGCTTGGAGTGACAAAGGGTTTGGTGTGATGAGCAAAGAGAAGAGAACACCTGAGGGTGTCATTTCAAATTCTTTTCTGCAAGGAAGGTGCAGCAGGAATCCCATTTTGGAGACAGGAAAAGCTGGGTTGAGATTCACATGGTTGTACCAAATGTTCAGGAAGAGCTGGCAAAAGTGTTCCAGTGGTACAGAGAGAGAGGGTTTGGTTATGCACTGTCAAAATATAAAGACAAAGAATTATTAATATTTGAAATAAATAGGTCTGCAGTTGCTAATCTGTGGAGTTAATGGCTCTGAGATTTCATTTCAAGATGAAAGCAGCAGTCAGTGACTCATCAATGAGAGCACTCATCACGGATATAAATTTTTCTGCTATCAGGCCATTAACAACCACCAATTAATTTTCCTGGAAAATCTTTTATGGTTCCTCTGGAGCTGTTCCCCAGGGGACTTTCTGCATTCTTTGTGCTGTAGCCAACAGCAAGGTGCTTTCCAGTTTTCCTGCCAATGTTCTGGCTGGATCTGATCACTTCCTCTGCCTGGATTCCACAGGTGTCTGGTCTGAAGGGAGCAAGGAAAATTGCAGCTCTGCTGGAAGCCAGAGGAGTGAAACTCTCCTTCGTGCTGGATGAGGGCAGTGCAGTGCTGGATGGGATCATTGCAGGGGTGAAGAAACCAGTGGCAATGTAAGAGTGACCCTTAATTAGTGATAAATGGCATTGTTGATGTCACCACAGAACGTTTGCAATGTGTGGCAGTGTTGGTGCTGCTGGAGCTGCACAAAGTGTCACTCTGTGACCTTCAGCCTCTGCCTGCTGTCCATCACAGCCTTGCTGACAGAGGCACAATGTTCCAGTGAGCATTTTAATTCAGTGCTGGAGAGCTCTGCTCACTGGAGGAGCAGCCCAGATAATCAGTCCTGCAGAGATCTAAACACTTTGTTAATGATTTGTTGTTGCTGCTCGAGTGGTTTTTATCAAACTAGAACTATGCAGAGTAGTTACTTTTATCTGCAGTGTGTTTGGAATTGCATTAATCATTTATTTGTTTATTAATTGATTCATTTATCATTCTCCAGGATTGCTGTCACAGAAAAAGGTTCAATGACATTGAACTTCACTGTGGAAAAAGAGCCAGGACATTCATCCTTTCCTCCTAAGGAGACAAGTATTGGCATTCTGGCAGCAGCCATGTCCAGGTCAGAGCTTCCCTGTCACCCAAAAACTGTCAAAAAAACTCCTAAATCACTGATATGTGACTTGTTAAATATTTGTGATTAGATTCTTTTTCAAATTGCTGTTCCATATTTGGAATTGCAGTTTGTAACTCCCTTTGAAGGGCAGAAGTGCAGCTCCCAGCCAAGGAGCAATTGCCAGGTGTCTGCATTTGCACTTCAGCTCTTCCAAGTGTCAGCCAATTCTTCAAAAGCAGGACAAGTCTGCCCTAATTCACTCTGCAGCAGCAGGGATTCCTTTGTTTGGGTGCAGGATTTCTCTGGAATTTGTTCCTGCACGTCTCTGCCTAATGAACATGGAATAGAGTCATACTGTGACTGCAGAAATCATCTCTTTACATCTCAAGTTGGCTAAGAAATACATATTTTAGAAAAACTGAGTGAATCCAGACTTGGTGGGATTTGTGTGCTATTTTTCTGGCTTTCCATGTATTTATAGGAGCCAGATTTGGGATTTTTTTCCAGCTGTTTGTCAAAGGAAATCTTTGCACATGACTGGAACACCCAGAAATGCTCGGAGCTGTGCTCGCACATTCACTTACCAGGGGAGCAGAGTGTGATTACATCTCCAATAACAGGGATACATTTCACAAATCAAATTCCTGACATCCTTCTGCAGCAATAACAGCCAGAGAGTTGTTTTTTTTTACCTTTTCAATGTTGATTTGTTTCCTAGGCTGGAGCAGAATCCCTTGCGCAACCTGTTTGGCTACGGGCCAGAGCTCCTGACTATGGAGCACCTCGCAGCAGAGGTGAGGAGAGAAGCAGGATTTCATTCCCTAATTTCCATAAGAGTAACCCAGTGAAGGATTTAGAGCACCTGTTATGTAGAAAGGATTAAAAAAGGCTGGTTTTTCTCCCAGATTATTGTTTCTGCTGGAATTGTTTTGTCCATATTCGAGTGACTCCACCGCTCTCTTGGCAAATAAAAACTTTCTGATTTGTGGTTTTGTTTCTTCCTCTTAGTTCAAGTTTCCTCTCAACATCATCATGAGCAATTTGTGGCTGTTCTCACCTATTGTCAGCAGGTAAGAAGAGAGATCCTTGATAAACATCCCCAACCTCTCACCCTTAGAAGATGAAGCCATTTCTAATCTTCCCATGAAATCAGTTATTTTACAGTTTAGATAATTCAGTGGTTTCCTGTTAATAACCACTTTGTTAATTGAATAAACCATCATTCAGCTTATTGCCTGTGGAATTACAGTGCTTATTTTTTTTAGCAATATTCAACTGATTTGAAAACTTTTCTTTGTTTCTATTTCTGTAGAGTCCTTGCCTGGAAACCTTCCACCAACGCCTTGATCCGAACCACCACTGCAGTCACTCTGTTTAATGCAGGAGTCAAGGTACTTTCAGTTGGGTTTTTCTCCATGGAATGATGATGAGACAATTAGGACATTTAATTTCCACCTATTTCTATCCAGTTATAAGATCAGTGTGGGCCCTGTGTGGTGCCACAGTCTCGTTCTTACCTCAGATGTGGCTTGGATTTGGCTGCAGTTGAAAATCACTTCAGAAGTATCTGATCTCTGTCCATCTTTTAAAAAATTGTTAATATTTTAGGATAGCCAAGAAAACGTGGTCTCTGCATAATCCTATAAAGTATCAAAGGCAATATTTGAAACTGTCACTGTCACAAACACTTCCCTGGCCCAGACATTTGTAGCACAGGTCTGGGGTTTGCCTGAAGTGGGTTAAATGTGCACCTTGGACTGAGAGATAACAGCCAGATCCTGCCCTGATAAAGAGGTGGAGCTGTCCAGAAATGCTGGAGCCCTGGAAAACAAACAGGCTGTGTTTGGTGTGTCCCTGAAAAAAAATGTGTGACTGAAAAGCATCAGTGGGCAGGAGGAGCTGCAGTGGCTGAACAGTGACACGGAGTGGCCAGCAGGGAAGTGACACCCTCCTTCCTTGGGGTTTTGTTAAACAAAGTTGTAAATATTCAGTCTGTACATAAGAAGGGTTATGTGTTCAATAAAAATCATTTGTTAAGCTACTTACATTTACCCAGGTATGAACCAGGTAATGTGACAGTGAGGTAAAAATATCACTTTAAAAAAATCCAGAGTTTTAAATTTCTCAGTATAAATTTTCTGAAGGGAAAGGGTTTAGCTCAAGATAAAAACTTCTATATAAGTAACAGCTAGCTTCATTTTTGTTGGTCTAATGAATATTTCTTTATGTATTTATCTTCATTTTAGATAAGATTTACAGTGTTTTAACACAGAAAGACACATCACACTTGGTGGATGCAGTGGAGCACCTGAGGCCTGCAGTTGTTTGAGCAGTTCTGAGTTTGCAGCTGGCATTTTATTCTGAATTTCAGTTCCTTTTGAACTCTGGCCCTTGGTTTTTGGCAGGTGAATGTCATCCCTTCCTCTGCAAGAGCCACAGTGAACTTCAGGATCCACTCAGCTGAGACAGCTGCTCAGGTACCCCTGCTCAGACCCCCTCACCTTCTGTGCCACAGGGCTCAGGGATCACCTGGGAGGTGCAATGGGAGCCTCAGGGTTTGTGCTCTGGGAGAATTTGGGAATTTTGCACCCTTCAGGAAGTCTGACAGGCCTGTCCAGCCCAGGGCAGCTGTGAAATGTCAGTACAGAACATCTTCCTTCCTCAAGCCTTTGCTGGAAGTTTCTCTCTCTCTGACATTGTCAGTACAGAACCTCTTCCCTCCTCAAGCTTTTGCTGGAATTTTCTCTCTCTGGAAGCTTTTTCTGCAGTATTTGGGTGCCATCATTTCCAAGAGCAGCAGGCTGAGCACCTCCCTGTCAGGCCTGGAGCAGTTCAGGAGTACCTTTGAGTACCTTGATGTGCATCTGATTAAAAAATCCAGCTGAAGCATCAGCCATGCCCTCAGAAGAGGAAGAGAGACTGACACACTCAGTCTGTGTTATCAACCAGATGTTTTCTGGAGAGCTGAACATCTGCTGATGTCCCTAAGGGCTGTTTTCTCATTTCTTGTGCTCATTTTTGTCTCTGTGTTTCACCCCCAGGTGCTGGAGGCAGTCAGGAACACCATTGCTGATGACAGAGTGAGGATTGATGTGGTGGAGGCCTTTGACCCCCTGCCCATCAGTCCTTGGGATGAGCAGACATTTGCAATCCATGTTTTTCAAAGAACCATCCTGGACATTTTCCCAGATGTTGACAGTGTAGTCCCAGGTGACAG
This sequence comes from Alaudala cheleensis, assembly GCA_013398995.1. Lineage (NCBI taxonomy): Eukaryota > Metazoa > Chordata > Aves > Passeriformes > Alaudidae > Alaudala > Alaudala cheleensis. The sequence goes on along the minus strand of VWYE01024489.1, from coordinate 27,467 downwards.
CAGGCACATGATGATGATTGTTTCCTCTCCTGCTTTTCCCTCCCCCAGCACTGCCTTGTTTCCATTTGCTGTGTTCTCCTCCACCCCAGCTGTTAACTACTGGAAACAGCTGTTTTTTCCTCTTTTTATTCCATTCCCTCTTTAGGCTTTAAAAGTTTTAATGTTGTTTTTTAGTAGTGGAAGTAAAAAAGCAAACAGGAAGCTGACAGAAACAATGAGCCTTGAACTGGGCTCTCTGCACATACAAAGGAATCTCTTCAGGGAAGAAAGGAATTGTGAGGGAGAGGAGGAGGAGGTCTTCTTGCTTTAGTTCTTCTTTTATTGTTTTCATAGCTGCCAAAGCCATTCCTGCTTTTCTGTATTGTTCCTCATGATCCCAGCCCCTTCCCTTCCTAGCTCTGGAGTTACTGAAGTTTGAAGCTTCAATTTTTGGGGAGGCTGAGTGTCAGGGCTGTCCTTGTGCTGAGTTGTGTGTTCAGCAGCTGTTCCTGCAGGAGAAACCCTTCTCCAGGATGTCCCAATCAATGTTTCCAGTGATGCTTTTGGTGCAGAGCTGTTCTCATTTGCTTTTTCCTCTCTCCTGGTGGGTCATTTTTGAAACTTCAATTGTTCCTCTCCTGCAGAACAAACCTGAGCTTTGCTTTCCAGGCACGTGCATTGGGAACACAGACAGCAGGCACTTCACCAACCTCACCCAGGCCATCTACAGGTTCAACCCTGTGCTCCTGAGACAGGATGATCTCCCCAGGTACTGAGCTCTTGGGATGGGCCCAAGGGAAGAGGAGATCCAGAAGGAAACCCAGCCTTGTGTACCTTGGCCTCACACTCTGTCAGGCCACCCATTTCCTGCAGAGTTGNTCTGATGAATATTTCTTTATGTATTTATCTGCATTTTAGATAAGATTTACAGTGTTTTAACACAGAAAGACACATCACACTTGGTGGATGCAGTGGAGCACCTGAGGCCTGCAGTTGTTTGAGCAGTTCTGAGTTTGCAGCTGGCATTTTATTCTGAATTTCAGTTCCTTTTGAACTCTGGCCCTTGGTTTTTGGCAGGTGAATGTCATCCCCTCCTCTGCAAGAGCCACAGTGAACTTCAGGATCCACTCAGCTGAGACAGCTGCTCAGGTACCCCTGCTCAGACCCCCTCACCTTCTGTGCCACAGGGCTCAGGGATCACCTGGGAGGTGCAATGGGAGCCTCAGGGTTTGTGCTCTGGGAGAATTTGGGAATTTTGCACCCTTCAGGAAGTCTGACAGGCCTGTCCAGCCCAGGGCAGCTGTGAAATGTCAGTACAGAACATCTTCCCTACCCAGGCCTTTGCAGGAAGTTTCTCTCTGACATTGTCAGTACAGAACCTCTTCCCTCCTCAAGCTTTTGCTGGAATTTTCTCTCTCTGGAAGCTTTTTCTGCAGTATTTGGGTGCCATCATTTCCAAGAGCAGCAGGCTGAGCACCTCCCTGTCAGGCCTGGAGCAGTTCAGGAGTACCTTTGAGTACCTTGATGTGCATCTGATTAAAAAATCCAGCTGAAGCATCAGCCATGCCCTCAGAAGAGGAAGAGAGACTGACACACTCAGTCTGTGTTATCAACCAGATGTTTTCTGGAGAGCTGAACATCTGCTGATGTCCCTAAGGGCTGTTTTCTCATTTCTTGTGCTCATTTTTGTCTCTGTGTTTCACCCCCAGGTGCTGGAGGCAGTCAGGAACACCATTGCTGATGACAGAGTGAGGATTGATGTGGTGGAGGCCTTTGACCCCCTGCCCATCAGTCCTTGGGATGAGCAGACATTTGCAATCCATGTTTTTCAAAGAACCATCCTGGACATTTTCCCAGATGTTGACAGTGTAGTCCCAGGTGACAGCAGGCACATGATGATGATTGTTTCCTCTCCTGCTTTTCCCTCCCCCAGCACTGCCTTGTTTCCATTTGCTGTGTTCTCCTCCACCCCAGCTGTTAACTACTGGAAACAGCTGTTTTTTCCTCTTTTTATTCCATTCCCTCTTTAGGCTTTAAAAGTTTTAATGTTGTTTTTTAGTAGTGGAAGTAAAAAAGCAAACAGGAAGCTGACAGAAACAATGAGCCTTGAACTGGGCTCTCTGCACATACAAAGGAATCTCTTCAGGGAAGAAAGGAATTGTGAGGGAGAGGAGGAGGAGGTCTTCTTGCTTTAGTTCTTCTTTTATTGTTTTCATAGCTGCCAAAGCCATTCCTGCTTTTCTGTATTGTTCCTCATGATCCCAGCCCCTTCCCTTCCTAGCTCTGGAGTTATTGAAGTTTGAAGCTTCAATTTTTGGGGAGGCTGAGTGTCAGGGCTGTCCTTGTGCTGAGTTTTGTGTTCAGCTGCTGTTCCTGCAGGAGAAACCCTTCTCCAGGATGTCCCAATCAATGTTTCCAGTGATGCTTTTGGTGCAGAGCTGTTCTCATTTGCTTTTTCCTCTCTCCTGGTGGGTCATTTTTGAAACTTCAATTGTTCCTCTCCTGCAGAACAAACCTGAGCTTTGCTTTCCAGGCACGTGCATTGGGAACACAGACAGCAGGCACTTCACCAACCTCACCCAGGCCATCTACAGGTTCAACCCTGTGCTCCTGAGACAGGATGATCTCCCCAGGTACTGAGCTCTTGGGATGGGCCCAAGGGAAGAGGAGATCCAGAAGGAAACCCAGCCTTGTGTACCTTGGCCTCACACTCTGTCAGGCCACCCATTTCCTGCAGAGTTGGGTGCTGGGGATGGAAATGACCCAGGGACAGTGTCAGCCCTGGCTCTTTGTTCCTTCAAATGCAGGCAGGAGCCTTGCAGGTGTTTGGTTCAGTGGATCCTTTGTGTGCTGCAGCAGTGTGGGAGGTGGTGTTCTGCTTGCTGGCCTTGTCCTGCACATTTATCCACAGATTTGGACACTTTGCCACCCTGAATTGATTAGAAATGTCCTGAAGTTGTGTGATAATAACCTCATCATGCAAGGGATTGTTTGCTTCTTTAGATTGCTCATTTTGTTGAGGTGCAGATGGTGCAGGAGTTGAGTGTTCTGGGTACAGGATAGTGACAGAAATGGCCAAGAAATGGGCCATTAGGATTGTTTCCAGATTAGATTTTAAGGGGTTTTTTTTCCAGCCTTAGCTGTGGGGCTCTGAGCCTTTCAATCAGTACATTTGGGTTGGTTACAGAGCAGTTTTGGGGCTATATTGCTGTGTTTTTTCTGTTCTATGAAATCAGCAGCCAAGCAGGGTGCTGCCTTTGGCTCAGAAATCCCCCCTGGACTGCAAAATGTCCTTTTTCTTTCAGGATCCATGGCCTGAATGAGAGAATCTCCATTGAGAATTACGAGAAGCAGGTGGAGTTCCTCTTTCAGCTGATCAAGAACTGTGACATTGAGACCCTTCCAGAGCCCCACTCCAGCTCCCACGAGCTCTGAGACACTGAGGAGGAGCAGCTGCAGGTGGACTCTGGGACAGAGGGGGCTGAAAATGCACTTTTGTCTTGTGTATTGAGCTACAGCTGGAATTTGGGTTGTTTTTTTAATATTGTGGTTTACATACAGATGGAAGAAGGGCTGGTTGTGTGATAGGGACCTGGCAAAACCCAACAGATAACCCAAATTTCTGCTCTCTGTGCTCTGGTGTGCAGCCATTAATCTGGCACTAATTTTTTTCAACACTTGAAGCCTCTGAAATTGGTAAGCACTAAAAAAATCTAAGCTATACTCAGCAGTCAGTCACCACTAGAAGGTGAATCCTGTGTGCTTCTGGCAAACTCCTTTTTTATGGTGAATGGATCTCCCTCAGGTGAGGTGTCTGAGCTCACAGGTGGAGGTTGTGACATGTTGAGAGGATTTCTGCCTTTGGTACAGCCCCACTGAGGGGTTCCTGCACTGCTGCTGGGCTGGGGCTGCTCCACAGGGGATTCTCACAGGGGATTCTCCCAGTGGATTCTCCCAGGGGATTCTCCCAGGGGATTCTCCCAGGGGATTCTCCCTGGATGCTTCCCTTGGGATTCTCCCCGTTTCCTTCCCAGGGGATTCTCCCTGGATGCTTCCCTTGGGATTCTCCCCGTTTCCTTCCCAGGGGATTCTCCCTGGATGCTTCCCTTGGGATTCTCCCCGTTTCCTTCCCAGGGGATTCTCCCTGGATGCTTCCCTTGGGATTCTCCCCGTTTCCTTCCCAGGGGATTCTCCCAGGAGATTTTCCCAGTGGATTCTCCCAGGCTACTCCTCCGACGATTCTCCCAGTGGATTCTCCAGGCTGCTCCCCAGGGGATTTTCCAAGTGGNTCAGCACTTGAAACCTCTGAAATTGGTAATCACTAAAAAAATCTAAGCTATAATCAGCAGTCACCACTAGAAGGTGAATCCTGTGTGCTTCTGGCAAACTCCTTTTTTATGGTGAATGGATCTCCCTCAGGTGAGGTGTCTGAGCTCACAGGTGGAGGTTGTGACATGTTGAGAGGATTTCTGCCTTTGGTACAGCCACACTGAGGGGTTCCTGCACTGCTGCTGGGCTGGGGCTGCTCCACAGGGGATTATCACAGGAGATTCTCCCAGTTTCCTTCCATGGGGATTCTCCCAGGGGATTCTCCCAGGGGATTCTCTCAGGCTCCTCCCCAGGGGATTTTCCCCGGGGATTCTCCCTGTGGATTCTCCCAGTGGATTTTCCCAGTGGATTCCCTCAGGCTGCTCCCCAGGGGATTCTCCCAGGAGATTTTCCCAGTGGATTCCCTCAGGCTGCTCCCCAGGGGATTCTCCCAGGAGATTTTCCCAGAGGATTCTCCCAGGCTGCTCCCCAGGGGATTTTCCAAGTGGATTTTCCCAATGGGTTCTCCCAGGGGATTCTCCCTGGATGCTTCCCATGGGATTCTCCCAGTTTCCTTCCCAGTGGATTCTCCCAGGGGATTCTCCCAGTGGATTCTCCAGGCTGCTCCCCAGGGGATTTTCCAAGTGGATTTTCCCAATGGGTTCTCCCAGTGGATTCTCCCAGGCTACTCCTCAGAGGATTCTCCCAGTGGATTCTCCCAGTGGATTCTCCCAGGCTGCTCCCCAGAGGATTCTCCCAGTGGATTCTCCCAGTGGATTCTCCCAGTTTCCTTCCCCAGGGATGCTCTCACCATCACCCCTGGCACTCTGAGCCAGTGTTCACTCCCATGGCTGCTCTGATTTCTGGCTCTGTTTCCAGGTACTCCAGAACCTCTGTGTTGTTGGAACTGAGGAGGTGCTGAAAACTTTCCTTCGATCATTTTAGTGATTCTTTTTTGCCCCTCCCTGACTCGTGGTGTGGCTCAAGGTGTCAGAATAAGGGATTGCAGCTTTAATTAAGGAATTCAGTCCCTTTTGTCTGCTCATCTCTTTTCTCACTGAATCACTTTATGCCTCTCCTTTGCTCTTCTGAGGATTTGACTGTGAAAAATGTGAAACCCTTCAGCTTCTCCCAGCTCAGAGGGATCAGAGGTTTGTTCCTTCACTGCCAGTACAAGCCATTCCCACTTTCCTGCTCAGTTTTTTGGGAATCCTGGGGCAGCCAGGCCATGGATGTTGACTCTGCTTCATCTTGCACTTCTTGCCTACCTATGACAGCACTGAAGGGTTCAGCATTCTTTTGGCCTTGACAGCTGGGGTTACCAGTATTAATTAGACAAACATAAATTATTAAATAATTTATTTAATCAGTTAATTAAATTAATTCTGTCAATAAAGAGTTCACAAAGTGATGTTAGCCAAAGAACAAGCCTGAAAGCTGCTGTGTGACAGTGGCAGTGCTGCTGCAGGCACCAGTGCAGCTCCTCCTGCTGCCCAGATGTGCCTGTTTTTTCAGAGCTGAAATGATGCACTGGAATGGGTGGATGTTCTGCTTTAAATTCATACTGTGAAATGTGCTGGAATGTACAGGAAATACCCTGAAATGTATCCTGAAAAACATTGATGGAACTGTGATCCCAATTCTTTCCCTTCACTTATTTATTTGTGATCTTATCACTGTGGCCAGAGGGCTCCAACTGCATCACCTACTGAATAATTGAAACCAAACTGACAGTTTCATCTAATAAAATGAGGAATGAGAATTCTTTTCTGATGATCATTTAGTCTTTTGATGTAGCTGTGTAATTGCAGTGAGGTAATTTCCACACCTGAGCAATCCATAAAGTTTCCATCAAAACAAACCCACCTATTTTCCAGCCAGCTTTGATCTCTGCTCCCTTTTCTGCACAGAATCAGCTCTCCCTGGGCAGGCTTTGTTGGGCAGTAAATAGTTGGCATCTTTTCTGGTTTGCTGCACTTTGTGAATTGTTCAGCCACGTGTCTGTGGCTCTTTTGTGGAGGTGTCACTGCTCCTGTGAGCTCCTGTGTGCAGGCACAGCAAAAGTGATGTGTCAGGGCCCAGCACTGAATGGTGCCCAGCCTGTGGGAGGTGCAGAGAAGGGTTTGCTGTTGTTCATTTTCTCTGGCAAATCTCTGTCAAACTGATTTAAAGCCTTTGCTTTGGCTGTGCCTGTATGGGGCCAATACTGTTGAACAGCTGATGGTTGTGCTGCCAGTCAGAGGCACTGGGAAAATGGGAAAACAGGGAGAAAATGGGGGAAAATCTCATGAGAGAGAGCACAGGTTGTAAAAATCCTGAGCTGGGTCATGCTGTGGAAGGAGGGATTTGTTGCCTGTTGTACCAGCAGAAGTGTCCTGAGGACAGAAAGCATCTTTATATCCTGTCATCTTCCCCCAAGCACAAACCCCTCACCTCTGTTCTGCTCAGGATTGCTTCTTGAAAGGAAGCAGGTTCATTTTGCTGCTGAAGGAAGAGGGAAGGGCAGAGGGAGCTGGGAAGGCAGGGCTGGGTTTGGCAGCTGCTGTGTGAACGAGGTGTGGCTGGGGCAGCTCCTTGCAGGGCTCACCAAGTGCTGCCCATCAGCCAGGCCCGGGCTCTTGCAGTGCCCCTGCACTGGGGATGTGCTCAGCAGAGCTTTGCTGCAACCTCAGAGGCCACCACAGTGCTTTCAACAGATCTGTCCTGCAGGATCCACTGAGCAAACAGCACCTTCCCATCTGCACCCATTTCCCCAGTCACTTCTGATCATTAGCCAGGCTTTTTCCTTCATGTTCTTCAGCCTCTTTATTTTATCACATTTGCTGCCAGATTGTGGTTGTGTGCCACAGTTCCAGCAGTCCCTCAATGCTTGGTGTGCTCACACAGCCTCTGACAGAGCAGGTCACTTCCCACCCCATTCTCACCCCATTCCTGTGTCTCTGAAAATGTCACTTTCCCCAAGTGGAGTGTGACACTCGCATAAGCAATAAGAATAATATGAATGATGCCTTTTCTGTTGATCACCTCCAGCCTCACACGGTGTGAGCAGTTCCTGGAGAATGCCAAGCACATGATGAAAACACAGCTGAATGACTCCTGGAGCTATTCTTTTCGTGTTGTGGTGAGTCACTGTGCCTCAGCAGGGAGAGCAATTACCTCTGACTCACAGAAGGAAGGAAGAGCCTGATTTTCTGCTCTGAACTCAGGTAACTCAGTAATATTGACAGATATGATTTGAGCACTTTGTTAACTCAATTCCAGTGTGTGTTACATCCACAGCAACTTCCTTTTCCCCCCTGCTTTTCCCCAAGTCCACAAGGTTGATGTTGTTGTGGCAGCTCTGACTCCAAGTGATCTGTGTGCAGTTGTCACCCAGCTGAGCTGGGCCTGCCACAGCCTGGGGAAAAGGTCACATCCCACACCTGCATTTTCTAAAGAAAGCTCTGTTGCTGGGCTCTCTTGCACAGAACTTGGGTTATTTTCAGCCCCAAGTGGCCGTGGGGAGTTCAGGCTCAGAGCTGGAGGAACAAGGTGTTTACAGAGTTGTTTCCTCCAGCTTTGCATTTGACACTTGGATTCTTGGCTCCTCTTTTGCTGTTCCATGGAGCTGCTGAAATCCATGTTCTCCAGCAGGTGCTGTGAAAATTTCCCTGGATCAGAGCTGTGGAGAGACATCCACTGAGGAGCATGGAGGCTGCTGAGCCACAGCCCGTGGTGAGGAGAGAGGAGCATTTCTCACCTCCAGCTCAGCCTGTGCCTCTCAATTCTCTGCTTTTCAGTGCTCTTCATGCTGCTACTTGTACCCTGCACAAATCCTTGCCCAAATTTATTCAGTCCTTGCTGATGCTCTGGAGCTTTCACAGAATTTTTGTCCCTTCCGTCCCCAAATTGAGTCTCTTGACTCGCCCATTCAGAGCCGTGCTGCTGTGAGCTCCCTGCAGCTCTGTGCCTCCATCTCAGGGGCTGCAGTGGTGCACAAGTGAGTGGTTTTGCTGGCTGAGCAGCTCGGGGAGGGCTGTGTGACACTGGAGCAGGGGCTCGGCTCAGGTTTCCTGTCCCACAGCTTCCCGGGGCAGCGGGAGGCTGAGATAAAGGGCTCGGAGCCGCGGTGGGGAAGGGAGGGCCCTGCTCCCTGCAGATCCCTCTGCTGATTGCAGAGCTGAGCTCAGAGCTGTGGTGGGGGGCCCAGAGGAAGCTGCAGTCACTTCTCAGCAGGAAGGAAAATGACCACATGCAAGGGGGTGGTCAGAGCAGGGGGCAGGGGACAAAGGGAAAATGCTCCTGTGGCACTCAGGGCTTTGCCATGGGGTTGGTCACAGGGGTCTTACGAGCAGAATTCAAACCAGGCAGCTTTTCCCAGGGTGCCTCTTTTAATTGGTGTTTTGAAGGCAGCACAATGGTGTGGTTTATTGCAGCCCTGTAAATACTCAGATCACTGGAACACTGGGCCTTGCACTGCAGAGATGATCCCGTGGAGGGGCCTGGGTCAGATATTCTGGATTTGATCTCCTTCCACTTGGATTTTTAAGTGTTGGTACTGCAGGACTTGCTTTGTTGCATGTAAACATGTTAATCCAAAGCCCTCTCTGAGATTTTGGGAAGTGAGAGGGTCTTCATGGAGCAGGAAATAAGGGGGAATTAAGAGATTATTGTGTTTTTTCCATCATCAATCTCTGCTCTGGCCAGCCTTGTGGTGTGAGTGGTTTTTTTCAGCCTAATTCTGACTGGAAATGAATTCCCCCACAGCCTACAACTGGAACAAAGCTGCCATGTGAGGCACATCCCCAGTGGCTCTGTGACAGGTGTCCCTGTCCCTGCTGTCCCACCACATCCTCTGACCTTGTGGAACACAGGAAAGCCAGGCCCAGGTGCTCTCACGTGGCCCTGGGGAGGGACCTGCCAGGAGCTGCCCCGTGTTTGTCACCACAGGCCCAGCACGTGGGGGACACAGGAACACAGCTGGGACCTTGGAAAAAAGGATGGAGATGGGTTTGTCTGCTTCCAGGCTGGCAGATCAGAACTTCCTGGAGCTGCATTTCCCCCCCAGCTCAGGGCCAGCTGCTGCTGTTGCTGCCTGCCCTCGTGAGCTGCTTGTGCCCTGCTGTGACACCTGAAGGGCCAAGTCCTGCTCCATGACCTGCTCAGGTTTGTTTTCCTGCTGAGATTCCTGCTTGCAAGGAATTAAGAACCCAGATCCTTCAGGATTCTGGCTCAGCAGCAGCTGGGGCTCCATTTGGATCTGTGACAGGGAGCAAAGGGCACTGACACCTCTGTCTCAGGATTTTTTTGAGTGATTTTGGCCAAACCTTTTTCTCCTGCTGGATTCTCCTGTGACAGGGGCCCTGAGGCCATTCCTGAGTGCTGGCCCAGAGCTGGGCACTTGAGCAATGCCAGAATCACGGGGCTTCTGTAAAACACATGGGCACCACCAGGCATGAGACATCCCATGATCCAGCACAAGCTCAGTGGCCAACTCCTTCCTTCCCAAACATTTCTGTTCCCTTTGCTACCTGCTCCCTGCAATTGGAAACCCAATTTCCTGCCCTTTCATCCTCTGCTTTTTTTTGATCTCAGCCTGGCCTGGAGGGGGTTTTTATCTATTTCTGTTTTCTTGTCTCAGGCAGCTTTTGTCCCCACACTTCCTGAGCCTGCAGCTGGGGAGCAGCGAGGTCACTTTTGGGTGCACGTTGTTTTTTGGGGAGGTGAGGGAAGAATGGAAGCTCCATCTTGGGGGAGGGATGGATTTTCCCAGTCAGGAAAGGAAAGATGAAGATGGAAGCAGAGCATTGCAGCCAGGTTTGTTTGGACAAAGGGGAGTGGAGGCTGGGCTGGAGGCAGGGTTTGGAGAATGAAGTTGGCTGGAGCTGAGATGTGCCTCTGGATGTCTCAAGTTTTCCATGAAGTGTCTTTGCTGGTGGAGGTCCTGAGGATGAGTGAAATGACCCCAAAGGCTCTGCATCCCTTGAAATCCCAGAATCCCAGGATGGTTTGGGTTGGAAGGGACTTTAAACTCATCTCATCCCACCCCTGCCATGGGCACCTTCCACTGTCCCAGGCTGCTCCAAACCCTGTCCAACCCTGGCCTTGGGCACTGCCAGGGATCCAGGGGCAGCCACAGCTGCTCTGGGCACCCTGTACCAGGCACTGCCCACAGTCCCTGCCAGGAATTCTTTCCCAATATCCCATCTAACCCTGCCCTCTGGTAGTTTAAAGCCATCCCCCCTTGTCCTGGCACTCTCTGCCCATATAAAAAGTCCTTTATCAGTGCAGCTTTCTCCAATCATCTCTCCTGTTCTGCTCCACACATTCCAGTCACCCTCTTCTCCCAAAGCACCAAATATTCCAGGAAAACACCTCCAATTCTTGATGGGAGCAGTCAGAACTGAAGCAGCAGAGCCCACAGCTTTGGGTCACAACAGATCCCTGTTTTGATTTCCTCAAGGAATGAAATCACCAGCTGCAGGCAGGTCCCTGTATCCATGTGGGAATGTGGCTCCCTCCCCTTCCCCCACACACTGAGAGTGTCCCAGCCACCCCCATTGGCCCAGAACGTGTCTCCAAGGCCTGGAGCTGGCATCACATCATCACCCTGAGCAATAACTCGCTGCTGACTGTTTCCTGGGAGGAAAGGAAAGGCAGGAAGGAAAAACAACTGCTCAAAATTTCCACTCATGACAAGAAAAAAAAAAAAAAGGGAAATAAAAGGAAAGCATGAATCAGAGGAGCTGGTTCATTCAGGAACACAGAATTCTACAGAGCAACAAGAACTGACCTCTGTAGCAGGAGGTTTTGTGCTCTTTATTTATTTGTTGTGGGACAGTTTGGCATAAACAGAGGCAGAGTACGTGACAATATTCCTGAGCTGTTGTTCTGAGCTGCATCAGCCTGGCAGGGGCCTGAACCCAGGGGGTTCCACATAGGTGCTCCTTGCCCTGGATCCTGCTGTGGTTCCCTGCACGGGGGAGGCCCCGGGGGTGGCACCACGGGGACCTCCTGCCACCTGTGAGCTCCCTGTGCCCGGGGACACAACGAGGGTGACCCAGAGAGGGAGCCCCGGACATGCCAGGTGAGAGCAGGTAAAGCCAGGGGAGAGGGAGGGAGGGATGGAAGAATCCATGGATGGATGGATGGACTGACAGGAGGATGGATGGATGGATGGACGGCAGGGTGGATGGAAGGATGGATGGATAGAAGGAAGGAAGAATGGATGGACGATTGGATGGCAGAGTGGATGGATGGATGGATGGATGGATGGATGGATCTATGGATGGATGGATGGAAGGATCCATGGATAGATGGAGGGAGGGATGGAAGGAAGGATCCATGAAGGATCCATGGATGGATGGATGGATGAATGGATGGATGGATGGACTGACGGCAGGATGGAGGGCAGGGTGGAGGNNNGCTCCGCTCGTCCCCGCGGGGATCCGCGCTGCCGCTCGCGGGGCTCTGCGGGCGCTGCGGCAGCTCCGGCGCTGCGGCAGCGGGAGGCGGGAGGAGCCCCGGCCGCGGGGATCTTCCTGCGGCTCCTTCCCGGCTGTCCCTTCCCGAGGGCGGCTCTGCCCCCGCACGGCCCGGCTCAGTGTGCCCGGGGCTGCGGGAGAACAGCCCAGGGACAGCCGCGGGTACGGCCGAGCCTCAGCAGCTGGTGGAGGGGACTGATGGAGGCGC
>VWYE01024486.1:0-77472 GCA_013398995.1 Alaudala cheleensis | reverse complement strand
GACTCCTAGGAAATCATCAAGCAAGGCTGCAAACACAAGCTGGCTCCCAGGATCTGGCCTTTCTCCCTGCCTTTTGCTGGGAATGCCACAGGGCTCCAATCCAGGCATCAAACCCAGACCTGTTTTTTCCAGCTGATGGCACCACCAGGGATTTGGGGCCAGAGGAGGACCCAAGGGGGTGGGAGCTGTGTGTGGGTCACAGCAGACCCATCTCAGGACAGCGAAGAGCCCCTGGGGGCTCATGCCAGAGCAGGGGCTGTGACAAAAGCCCTGGCACCTCTGCAGCTGAAACACTGGTTTGATTTTCTGGTCAGGGTCAGGCGTTGTAGTGATGAAGAGGTTTCAGTGCCCACAGGGAGAAAATGGAAAATAAAAAGAGGGAAAAGGAAAGGGTGGCCATGCATGAAATGATTTCATTTCAGCGACGTGGGGGTTGTATTTGATAAGTCCAGCTCATTGAGAAATTCCATGGAGATGTAGGAAGGGGTAGGAATAGGGCTGAGCAGTGAAGGCCAGGGAAATCTCCCAATCCAAGGAGCCTGGTGAGAGAGGGGACCCCCACAGAGTGAGAGTGGGATCTGCAGAGCCCCTTCCTGGAGTCAAGCTGCAGCAGGACAGGCTGTCCCAGATGATGGGGGCAGGATGGTGACAGCAAGGAGACACAAGCAGCCACAGGGCCTGGCGCTGGGCAGCAGCTCCTTAGCAATCCCTGTCATCAAGGTCATCACTGCTATTTATTATTTAGGGCCTCACAGCCCTAAATATTCATTAGCAGGACTTAGCAGGAGGGGTGTGAACACGTGTGTGGGGTTCAAGTGTCCTGCTGTCCTGCCTCTCCAGGGATGGGGCCTGACTAGAGCTGGTGCTGCTCCCTTTGCTAGGCAAGGATGAACCCCAGCCCTGCAAGACCCTAAACTGTCATATTTTGCCCTGGCCTAGTTCTCCACACTCCATGGAACAGCCTCACACAAGTGCTGGGATGCTTCTGAGCCAGGGAGGGGACCCCATGGTCAGCACAGCCCCCCCCCGAGGTGCCAGACCCCACCAGTGCTCCCCTCACAAACCTGGCACCCCCAGCATCTGCAACGTGGGGCTGCCTGGCAGCCAGGGCAGTGTTTTCAGTGGGTTTGTTCAAGGGTGAAATAAAATATTTCTACAAAACCATCCTCCAGCCAGCCAGTGGAATTCTCCTCCCTTTTGCTTCCTTCCACCTGATTTCATCCCTCATCTGAAGAGATCAGATATGGTGCTTCCCCTGGCACAGCGTGGACACCACAGGCTCCCCCTTCCCCAGCGGTGGGGCAGCAGCAAATCCCGGATTTGGGGACACCCTCATCCCGTGTTTCCTCAGCAGCTGCTGTGGCCCTTCACTCTCAGCAGCAGGGCCAGGTTGTGCCCGTGTTCTTGCTGGTGAACTGGGAGCTGGACCCGTGGTTTGGGCCCCAAGCAGATCCCAGCAAAGCTCTCAAGTGGACTTTTACAGGTCTGAAATTACCTGTCCCCAAAACCACAGCGTTTCCCGGTGGAGAGGCCAGCAGGGTCACGGTGCCAGTCCAGAGGAGAGGCAGATGGACAGGGCCGGGGGAAAGGAGGAGGATGAGGATGATGAAGGCTCTGCGAGCAGCAGGGAGTGGGTCCTGCGGTCATTCCCAGCTCTTCCCCTCACTCAGCTGCCCCCAGCCTCCCGGCAGTTCCCGAGCTCCCTAATTAGCTCTCGCTGCTCCCAGCGCCGTCCAGCTGGAGCCGGAGGGCAGGGGCAGACAAAAGCCTCGCTATTGACAGCCCCTCCGAGGAAGGGGCTTTTCTTCTCCCCCTCGCTTTTCTTTTCAAGCCCCTCTCCCCCCTCTTGGGTCGGGGCCACGGGCTCATTAGCACTCGGGCTCGCTGGGATGGAGGCGGCAGATGGCAGCCAGGGGCCGGCCCCGCCGCCGCCTCTCCCCGCGGAACAGATGCCCGGCCAACAAGGGGGGGATTAACGGGAGTGGGGGGCCATCCGCACGGCAGGGCTGCCAGAGGGGGCTGCACACCCCCCGTCCCTGCTCGGGGGGCTGCCGGCCCGCTCGGGACTCGGCGGAGGCCAAAGGGGGTCTTGGGAAGCCAGAGGTTGGGATGGCCAAAAGTCACTGCCACAGGAACTCGCTGGGGCACCGAGACCTCCGACCCTGCAGTGCCACGGCTGCTCCTGCCTTGTCCCAGTGCAGCGGGGAGGACACGTCACCCTTGTCCCAGCACATCTGCCGCAGCACCCAGACTCCTCTCCAAGATCACCCGCAGTGGCAAAGCATGGCTTAATCCCACTTCAGCGGCACGTCCCTCCCCCTCCGTGCACGGTGCGCCCCGGGGGATTAAGGGTTAAAGCACAAATCCCCAGCGCTGCCCTGATGTGACCCACTTAGACCATCTGGCAGGGAGGGATGCAGGAGCCTCCTCACCCCCAGCGCTGCCGGCATCACCGGCTGCCCCAGGAGCTGCCACCAGCACCCACCCAGCCCCAGAGTGGCCAGAAGTGGATTTAGGCTGAGTTTCTGGAGACAGGACAGACACAGGGCAGCTCATGCCAACAGTACTGTGGCTGGCAGTGAGGCAGCAGAGAACTGAATCACCCCCAGAATCATCCCGAAAGTCCCCAGAGTCCCACCAGCTCCAGTTCCCTGGTATACCCTGGAGCATCTCCTGCCTGGATGTCCCCAGGTCCCAGCAGAGGTGCTGATGAAATTCTTAGCAGCACTGGGAGAAGTCAGGCTTCCAAGTGGGACAGGGCTCCCAGCTCCATGCTGAGGCGAGGTCACGGCCAGGGAGGGGATGCAGACAAAAGCCCAGCCCAGAGGGAGGAAAGCAGATCCTGCTCCAGGGCTGGGGCCAGTGAACTGTTTATACCCATCCCCAAAGGCTGGGCAGAGGCCGGTGGCACCCTAACACAGCAGATTTTAAAAGCATTTCCAGCTCACCAGAGCCAAAGCCCCACCCTCATGGTTCAGTGAGGGCACCCCAGTTTGGCAGAGGGGCTCAGGGCAGGGTAGGTGGTCCCTGTCCCTGACCCCATCCCTCCCCAGCACACTGGGCACAAAACCCCCTCAAATCCCACACTGAAGGATTTTGCATGTGCTGCAGTAATTCCCCTGCGAAGGCAAGCTCTGGTCAGCCCCAGCCTTTCCCAGCCTCCCCTCACCAGCCAGTCCTCACCCTCAGCTGCACAGCAAAGCCTCACCAGGCCCTGTGTGGGAAAAGGTTAATTGGAAAAGCCCCTTTCCCCATCACCTCGGTTTTTCCTTTCACACTGCAAACTGGTCAATAATCCATTTACTTTGGCAGAGCTCTGCTCTGGGCACAAAGCTGTCTGGGGGGCTGGATTTCATGCCCCCCCCCAGCAGGAGCAGGAGGGAAGGTATTAATGTACTCTTTTGTTCCAGGATGAACCGTGGGTTTAGCAGAGCTTTAACCCTCCAAACCTCCAAGACAGCTTGATGGGAATTTAGATGGAAGAGGCTTTACCTGCAGAAGCAGCAGGAAGGTAGTGCTGAGGGATGGGGGAAGGGGAAAAAAAATCACTTTCTGTCCAGGGAACCCCATTGCTGCCCCACAAGGATGCAGGATTGAGCCCTTGGCCATTCTCAGGGCACACTGCAGGGATGGCTTTGGGCTATGGACACTGGGGGGGTCCCTGGCAGGACCCCCATGCCACAGCTGAGCCACTGGACAGTCCACGAGGGCACAGGCCCAGCCAGAAAACTGATGTGGAGGTGGGCAGTGCTGGCCTAGAAACCATGGCAGCATCTCTGCTGCTGTGGGAAGCATGGGGCCAGATCCAGGGCAGGGTGTTTGCAGGGGACCAGCTGTCAAGTGTGGGAGAAAACAGGAATCCAGATGGTCATCTTAATATTTCATTTGGCTAACTGGTCTCCCCATCTCCTCTCTGGCACCACAGTCATTTGCTCTTAAATTAGCCGGGAGTATCGTCAGGGAAGGGAGGCTGATCCAAGCAGTGGCGCAGCGAAACCTTCCGGAAAAACAAACCCAGAGCGGAGCCAGGCACGGAAACCACGACAAGAGGAGCTGCTGCAAGCCTGGGGTCTGTTCTCTCCACGGATGGGGAGCAGGAGCCTGGCTCTGGCTATCGCTGGACTAGGAGCCTAGTGCCAGCTTGGGGACATCACTGCAGCCCAGTGGGGACCGCCCCCGGGGGTGTGAGATCTGGCGTCTCAGAGGTGTGACCCTGCCCAGACGGCTCCTGGCAGAGCCCCGTGGGATGCGAGCAGAGCCGGCAGCACCGATGAGAAGAACAGGGAACCACAGCATCGCTGTCCCCGCTGTCCCCTGGAGCGGCAGAGCCCCTCCGTGCCGGGGACAGGGTGAGCGCAGCGAGTGCCCCGCAGCCCCCGGGGCGAGTCCCGCCGGGCCGGCCCCGCTCTGGGCTCAGCGCAGGGGACATCCCCGGGCCCGGCCGGCAGCACACGCCACCAGGGGACAAAGGGAGCCGGGCTCCCTGAGCCGGCAGCGGCACGGTCGGAGCACTGACCACCGTGGGCAGCTGGGTCTGTGGGTGCCGAGGTGCAAACCACAGCAAAGCCAAGCTGCCCTGTGCCAAAAGCTCCTGGACTGCTCCACTCCCACCGGAGCTGTCAGTACCAACAGCGTGCAGAGGTGCACACATTTGGGAACTTTTTAATGGATCTGCAAACACCCCGAGCCGCGGTGCTCAGCCCCACCAGGATGTCTGCACAATCCAAACTGCCTAGATAGAGTCAGGCATCATTCCTGGCACTCAGGCTGGCTGTATTTCCCCCAAACCCGAATTTGTTGCCTTATTACACCTCCAACTGCAAGATATTGAAGCAGCACGGCTCACTCAGGCACCTTCAGGCAGGAGTGTGTGTGTAAGCCAGCCCTCAGCCCTTCAGGTGCCGACCATACCCGATGCTGGGATGGAGAAAAACACAGTGGTTCCTCTCTGCCACAAAGGCTGGAGCCCTGCAAACACTGCCCATGGAAACAAGAGTTGCTCTTCTCAACTGGAGGCTGAAGCCTTTCCCGTTTTCCTACCCAGATTAATGGAAATCAGAGAGATAGGAAAAAGTCACACTCAACAAAAGGGACCCTCACACTGCACAAACCATCCCCATCTGCTGCTGTGGCAGGACCCCCATCCCCACTGCTGCTGTGGCTCACAGCCTCCACTGGCACGGGGAGCATCTGAAACGGCTCATTGCAAAGGATCTCTCTCCTCCCAAGTACAGGCTGAGCCCCCAACACCCAGCCCCTCTCCTCTACAGACACAGCACCTCCACGGAACTTTGGCTGCTTCCCCACACCAGCTGGGCAGAAGCCAGCACAGGAAAAACAGAGCAAAGAGAGAGGAGAGCCAGCAAAAGCGTCCTTTCTTTATAAAAGCAGCACAAACAGGATATTATTAACAAATACTGAGATAGTCAGCAAAATAAAGCTAATTTATAAAAATAAATTAGAGTGTGCCTGGCTGTGAGGAAGCCACACGGACCTTTGCCTGGCAGAAAGGTTCAAGGGGTACCTGCAGCCCCCTCGCCTCTTTTCATAGGTTTCTCTGTTGCTCAGCCTCTGAAAAAACAGAGGGGCACCGACTTTTCTGGAGCAGGAGGACAAGACAGGTACTGGATGAGCAAAGTCAAGGCTGCTTGGCTGTGGGACATTGGGCCACCATCCCCAGAGCTGTCCCGGTCCATGGCAGTGACCTGTGCACTGCGTGTCCCCGGGGGGCACCAGCCTCCCCTCGGTGACAAGGCAGGGTCCAGCCCTAGGGGCTGTTTCCCTCCCCAGGTTTCACCTTCCCAAGGGTCCCAGGAGAAGGGGTGACACAGAGACAGGGCAAGCAGCAGGACACACAGCCCAGAGGGCTCTGCACAGCGGGGACAGAGCTGGTCACACTTTCCAGCTGATGTCCCCCACCACTGCCCCCTCTCCATAGCCCAGCCAGAGCTTTGCAGACCCTCACCCGGCTCCCCTCGGGGCTCGGCCAGCTGCCAGGCACCAAGCAGCACCGAGCCAAAGTTTCCCAAACCTGCTCTGCTCTGGAACACAGCACCTGCCCAGGGAGGGGCTCAGCCAGCCAGCACCCCCCAGCCTCAGGCATGGGGAGGCTGCCCCAAATCCTCCAGTCACGAACTGCTGCTGGCGGGGGGGACACACTCAGGACTCTCTTTATGGTGGGAAGGGGACCAGAGGTGGAGAAGGACGCGGGGTTCCCCAGAACCCCTCCTCCCTTGCCCCGGCAGCCCTTACCTGGGCAGCGGCTTGCGGGCGGTGATGCTGGCCACGATGATGCTCTCGGGTCTCGGCGTGGCCACGGCTTTGAAGGTGCCTCTCCAGAACTTCTCGAAGAGCTGCTTCTCGCCCTGCTGCAGGNCCCCGCCGCAGCTGCGCCCGGAGCGGCGGAGCCGAGCCCGGGGAGGGGACGGCTCCCGGGGATCCGCGGCCCCGCTCGGGTGCTGTCCGCTGCCCCGCACGCTGCTCACCCCTAGCTGGTGGTTTCTGCGGGGCTTCCATCCCCTCGCAGCCCCCAGGACGGTTCGTGCGCCATCCCCATCATTTCCTTCCCCAGTTCGCTGCCGGATCGGGGGCACCGCCGCACTTCGCCCTTTGCGGGGTACAGACCCTGCAGGGCAGAGCCAGTCCCCGTCCCTCCACAGAAGCTGCCAGGGGCCTTCGTGTATGCCCAGTCCCAACGAGACACGGGTAAAGAAAGGGAGAGCCTGGAGCCACGGCTGAGGGAGAAAGCAGCAGGAGGCCGTAGAGACCACTCTGTAACTCGTCCATACCGGGACCCATCCGGGACAGAGAATTTGAAATACAACCTCTATTTTAGCCCACTCTCTCCACCTCCCTTCCCATTTAACTGGGAAGGGGCAGGGATGGAGCATGCAGTTCCTTGGCTCCAGTGCGGTGACAGGCTGGGAATCCCCACAGTGAGGTCCCAACCAGCACAGAAAACAATTCCTCGCCTTCCAGGGCAGGATTTGACCCGCCAGGACCGGCCGCGTGGGGAGGGAAGAAAGCTGGGGCGGTGCAAGTGCAGCGCTGCGATTTCCCTCAGCCTCGGCGCTGAGTACAATAAAAACGTCTTTAGGAGAAAACGCTTCTCCTACCACACGCTTTGAAGCGCGAGTAAAAGCTGGTGACCTTGGATGAATGAGACTCTCTCTATTGTGCCTCAGAAACCCGCATGATGCGTTTATGTAAGCGGCGGGGGGATAATGGAGCCCGGAACAATAGGCGGTGGGAGAAGAAGGAAAAATCATGGGGAAACTTAATCGCTTCTTTGCCACAAATACAACACGAGCAGAAGGCTCGTTCTGGCGGCGTTGTTTGCCAACTCCTCCTCCCCTGCCCCGTTTTGCCTCCTGCCCGCTGGCAGCCGGGGTAGGAGCCGTGTCCCCGCTCCCAGAGCCGCAGCGCGGGGGGCACACGGGGGCTTTGTGCCGCCGGCGGCCGGAGGTGGATGCTGGGGGAATGACAGCGGGGAGAGCGGGCACGCATCCAGCAGGGCTTGTAGAAACGCTGTCAGCTCTGGCAGACAATGCCCGAGAAGCCGACAGGGAAGGACAGCGCTCAGGCTCAGCGCTGGGAGGCTGCTCCCCCGGGAAGCCGCCCAAGGCCGTGCCTGCCAAAGGCCGGCTCCGAGCCGCGGCTCTGGCCCAGGGCGCGCTGCCCATCCGTGGGCAGGTGTCAGAGCGGGGATGCTCCAGGGACGGTCACAGCCAGGAAAGGGCAGGAGGAGCAGGATAAAGGGCGTGAGAGGTCTGGAGCTGTGAAAGCACGGCTGGGGAGGGCACACACAGCAGCCCCAGGACAGTCACAGACAGGCATCACAGGACAGCTCTCCTGCACTCGGGCATGGACAGACACTCCCCACCCAGCCAAATCCAAGCTTGGTTTTCCTCTGGCCCTTCCAGTCACTTCCATAGAATGCAGGCTGCCCATTACCCGTTCCCCCTTCAGAGCACATTAAACTCAGTAAATAGAGACCAGGTGTAGGTACACACACACCCCAGTCTTGCTCTGATGTGTTGGTGACTGACCCAAACGTGGGGTGAGGGTCAGGCAGGAGCCCCACCGGCCCTGTCAGCCCCAACCCTCGGCTGGTGCCTCATTAACCACACACCCTGCAGGGCACCACCATCCCCAGGGCTCTGCAGGATGAGCCCAAACCACCCCCAGCTGCAGCCAGTGGCACTCCAGGGCGTTTCACCCCCTTCCACCAGCCATCCCAGAGTGGCTCTAATCGCCCTAACATCAAGTCCCAAATCAAAGGAATAATAAATGTTTGCACTATTAAATTAGCAGCACGGGTGGTGTGTGGGCAGGAGGAAGGCTCGATCATTACAAGAGCCCTCTCTCCTGGCGTACCTTGTGGAGACATCAGTGAGCCAATTAAGCAATTGGCTCGGTTAAGGGAGGCTCCCAGGAATAGACTTCCCTGGCTATAGAATAACTGCAGTAATAAATTGTCTCATAAATAAACAGCCTGAGAAAGCATTACGAGACACCCAGAAAAAGCACTATATCATGAGCAAAAAGGATGCTGGGCACTTCTGGTGTGTTGTCTATTAACCCATGGCACTGCCAACACTTCTCTGAGCTGGGGCTGGTGTCCCTGTGGGGGCTGTGGGACTGCTCCCATGGGGTTGGACGTGGCCACAGCATCCCTGGAGTCCCTGCAGGTGCTGCCTGCCCTGTGGGGCCACTGTTTGCCAGCAGCACAGAGCCCTCAGTCACTCACCCCTGGGAGGGCCATAAATGCCAGCCCGGGTTATTTACAGCTCCAGCAGTAACGTGGGGCTCTGCCAGCTTCAAATGTTTGCAATAAACTGTAGCAGAGTGAGTGAGTCCTGGGATGGGAGCAGGGAAACTGGGACTTAAAGGATAATTGCACTTTTCTTCTCTTAATCCGAACCTATTAATGAAAGAAAATGACATAGTATAAAATAAAATATAAATAATACAAAATATAAAAACTGTCTTCCTTAAAGAGCTCTTCTTTTGTTATTTGGGGGTTTTTGAGTGACACAAAGGGCTTCCCCCCTGTGCATGGGGGGCTGCAGACCTGGCTCTCCCCAAGGCTGCTGGCCCCCAGCCCTGCTTGCCATACCTGGCTCTGCAGCCCTACAACCCCCTGTACACCACAATTAAACACCCAGAGCCCTCCTGACCTCCAAAACCTCCCCTCAGCATCCAACCCACTCTGAGAAATGTGAGAGGGACCCACCTGGCTCAGGGACAGAGGAACTCCAGCCATGCCTTCTCCTGCTTTTCCCTCTTCCACATTTAAAGGGCCCCGTGCCCTCATCCCTCCCCACACACCAGCTTCGATTTTGAGGGTGTGGAGGGAAGAGAGGGGTCCCTGCTCTGGTGAACACCACTGTGGGCACTGGGCTGTTGTTGAGGAGGACAAGCCCAGGGCCAAGGGAAGCAGGGATCAGCAGGAAGAAACTCTGTGTGTGCAGGAGGTACCCAAGGGAGGGAAAGGAGAAAATGTGTTTAGCTAGGATTAAGTTTTAATCTGTTTCCCCCTAGTAGGGAGAAGAAAGCTGGGCTTGTCCTGGAGCTGCACAAATGTTTTTCTATAAATGCTGAGTGTTGGTTTTTGGTGGGTTTCCCCCCCCCCCTTATTTGTCCTGTACTCAGTGGGAAGAGCCAGAGCCTGGTTTTGCTCAATCCACCCCATTCCCACCTCCCCGTGCCATTGGCATGGCACCACTCCAGCCATTCCCCAGCCCAACAGGTTTTACTGCAAGGGCAGAAAATCAGCAATTATCTCTGGAAGTATTCATTAGCATCAAGAGTCAATAAACAAAGGCTGTGAGTGCCCTCTGCTCGTGGCACTCCAGAAGCACCTACCAATTATTCCCTTGGCTCAGCCAGCCCTGCCTGGCAGGAGGGGGGTCCTGCCTGCCACTGCCTGCTTTGGCCTGGCAGCAGGAGGAGGAGAAAAAGGAGAAGAAAGAGGAGGAAGAAAAAGAGAAGGAAGAGGGGTGATGCTCTGCTTTGGAATCTGTGGGAGATGTGGATGGATACTGAACTGGTTTGGCCATGACCTGTCCAGAGGATGCTCAGTGGGGCTGAATCCAAGTTGGTTTTCCCAAGAAAGGAGTGAGTTGGTAGTGACCTGCAGGGTGAAGAAGCAGCAGCAGCCACAGGACAATGTGAACTGTGCCAAGCTGGGCAAAACCCTCCAGTGGTGGTGAAACGCTGCTACTGGAGCATCTTCAGCCTGGTAAATGCATTTTGCAAAGTCAAACTGTGGCAAGAGGGATTTCACCACCTTTCCAGGGGCAGTTTTGTGGCCTTTTCCCCTGCAAGGCTCCTGGTTGACCCCTCAGCCTTGGGCAGAGCCCAGCACCCACGTGTCCTGTTCTGCCTGTCCCCAGGTGCATCCAAGGTCAAGGCATGCACCAAAGGTGCCTTTTTATTTTTTGTCCTTCCTTTCTCCACCTGCAGAAAAGCCATTTCCACCTACAGGAACCCCAGGAGTGGCCATGGCCCTGTGCTGGCCCCTTGGGCACAGTGACCACCCTGTCCCCTCCCTCCATCACCCTGCCCCCGTTTCTCCAGGCAGTGGATAAGGGCAGTGGGAAGTGCAGCTGCAGCCTTCCCTGGAGCCTCAGGATGCTGGACCTGGTGTGAGGGGGCTGCTGGGGCTGATATTGGGGGGCAGGACCTGTGCTCCCCCTGTTTGGGTCGATAGAGGATGGGGATGCCCACACCCCCTCCCATCAGCGCTGGCTCTGCTGTGCCTGTGCAGGGTTCAGGGAAACCTGCGGGGTTTGAGTGGGAAAAATCATGGTGGGAGTGGGACCAGAGCAGGGTGGGACACCCCCAGCCAGCCCCTGGATCTCAGGATACCTCTCCATCATCTCCAGACGGACACTGGATGACTCTTCATCATCTCCAGACGGACATCAGGGACGTGCCAAGCCCCTGTGTCCCCTCCCCAGGACCGGTGTAGCCCACCCCGGCTTTCTGGGCTGGCCTCCGTGGGAGCCGCCGGCTCCTCTGTCGGCAGGAGGGGGCTCTGCAGCTGACCTGCCCTCGTGTCTGCTCCAACAAAAGCCTTTTCCCCTCCCTGCTTGCCCAGGGAGCCGCCCGGCCCGGATATTTAGGCAGAACAAGAAGAAAAGGCGCAGGGACAGACACTGAGCGCTCCCAGGCAGAGCCATTCTGAGCCTCCGGGAAGAGCGGAATGAAAGAACGGGAGCAGAGGGAGGCAGGGAAGCCAGGCCACGTCCTTGCCTTCCCTTTGGCTCTAAAAAAGCTCCAGACTGGAAAGGGCGATGGACGGCTGGAGCTGAAAACATTATTTTTTCCCCTGTGAGTGGCAGTGGCCGTGGAGGAGAGGCGGCCCCGGGGACCGTGAGGCAAAGCCACTCTCCGGGAGCCACCGCAGGGGTCAGACGCAGCTGGCAGAGGGGAACAGAGGGGACAGAGCCCGCAGCCACACGTGTCCGAGCAGAAGAGACAGGGCCCGGCTCTTCAGAGCGGGAGCAAAGCTCCTCGCTGGGCTGCGGGGGGCACAGGCAGCCCCCGGCCGCAGGCAGAGGGTCCCAGGGTGCCCCCCAGGATGTGCCCCGGGCTGCTCTCACTGCCCTCCCCGCTGGCAATTAGCAGCCTCCAATCACACGGACAGCACCGCTGTCTGCTGGGGTAATTACTGGCAGCTCGGCCGGATCCCAGCTTCCAGCTCGGGCCTGGCTGGAGGAGGGAATTTGGGGATGCTCAGCACAAGTTTGGGCTGCAGAGCGAGAAGGCACCGGGCTTTTGCCTCCAGCTCGGGAAAGGTGGAAGGGGTCAGACTCAGGATGTGCGCCCTCCTCCAAGCCAGCACTGAGATATTTTCATTCCTGGCTCAGCCCAGTTCCCAGGGACAGCCCCAGCTCCTGCTTCCCTTCCTCCAGCACCTCCCTGAACCGAACCCATGAGCCAAGTCAGGGGCAGGAGAAGCTCTGAACCCCTCAGACTGCTCGAGCTCACCCTTCACCCTTCCCAGGCCACCCCTTGCACAGAAGTCCATCTCCCTGGGGAGGCTGAGGTCTGGATAAGGTGGGAGAGGGACAAGGGACAATCCCCACCCTTTCGCTTTGGATTCAGATCTTAAAGCTCATTTCACCACGAGTCCCCAGGAAGATGCTGCCCAAGACCAAAGGTATTTCACCAAACCTTCCTGGGGAACGCTGATGGGACAAGTGGTTTGACCCCACTAAATCACCTCTCACTGAGTTTTTCCCCTGCATTTTTCCCCCTCTGGATTATCATGCTGGGGCAGTGGGAGTGGTGGACAGAGGAGCCTCCTCAGCCCCTGCCACGCAGGGCTGCCCACAGCTCAGGGGGATGGAGCAGGAGGGAGCAGAGTGCTGCGGTTTGGCTTTTATAGACTATTACTGATAATAGAGAAGAACAAAAATGCTTTAAAATAAAGCACTCGAGGGCGTCAGCCTGAGCGTTAAATAGGCTCCTGCTAAAATGCTGCTTCCACTGAAAAAGCTTCCCGGTTTGGATGGGAGGCATTACCCTGCTCGGGAGGAAGCTGGGGCTCTGATAAAGCCAGGGGACAGGCAGCACCACCCCGGGAAAGGGGCTCTGCTGCTCCTCCTGCCCTGTGGGATTGCTCCACCCGGGATTCAGGGTGCTCCTTGCTCAGCTCCCTCCCAGCCACGCCGAGGAGCCTCAGGGGAGCACCCACTGCCTGAAATTTTAGGCTCTGCCCCTGCAAAACACAGAGAGCATTTTGCAGTGTTAATGGGCAGCACAAGTGCTACTGTGTAAACTTTTACTGCTCTGGAGGGTAAACAGAGAGTTTGGGGAGCAGACACTTCCCATTAAGACGCACTAATGAAACGTGAAAATGTTTTAGTGTGCTGTAATTTTATATATTTTTGAGAGCAGCTGCAGTGCTGTTCCATTTGTGGCTAATTTAAGCACAATTAAGCCAGGCTAAATTACAGCCAAGTACACTGCAGGAACTGATGTGACAAGGGATGTGTCCTGGGGCCCCAAATCTCGCTGACCTTGCTGTCACCATTCGGGCTGGTTTGCAAGCTGGGTCAAGAACTGACAGCTCCTGGGGCTTGCCCAAAGGTCACAGCAGATCCCTGAGGACAATGGGATCTTCCAGCCAGGGTGGGGCAAGAGCCCCACACCCCCCACAGGCTCCAGAGCTGTGTACCTGGCTCTTGGAAAGGGCCTCTTCCCTCTTGGCTGTGGTTGGGAGCTTGGATGAGCCCAGGGGTGTAGCAAATCCCTCCTGCTTGGTCAGAGACTCCCACTGTCCCTTGCAGCAGCCCTGATGTCCTTGCTGGGACATCTCCTCAGCCCCCAATTACCCGGCAAATGCTGAGGCTGCATCCCACACCTCAGCCCAGCTCCTGGGGAGGCTGATTCATCTCAGAAAAAAACCCTGATTTTTCTAGAGAATGAAGGAGCTGGTGGGATTTTGTTCTTCATTTTGGGTAAAGGGAGGAATAGAATACCTGGAGGCTGTGTGGTGCCTGCTGGTAGCACCTCCTCAGCACCCTGAGCCGGGTTGGTGCTGCACTGCTGACTCCTGGCTGCCCTCAGCAGGGATAGAGCCCCCCAGCTTTGGGTCCTGCACGGTTTGGGGTGCAGAGCCTGTTCTCAGCAGTTAGGGGGTGGTTTTTACTGCCTGTTCTCAGCAGTTTGGGGGTGATTTTAGCTGAGGATGGCCCTGCTGCAGTGAGGGTTGCTCTCCGGGTTTCAGAAGCACCAGCAGCCAGCCCAGCGCTCCTGCAGCCCGCGGCACAGGGAGCCGCCGCCTCCCCCCAGGGCTTTCCGGTTGATTTAGGCAATTGCTGTCAATCCCCTGTGGCCGCTGGTTTCCAGCTGAGCCAGGTTAGACCCACTTCAGCTCAGGGACAGCAGGGCTGGCATCCTCCCACAGCCTTTAGGGATGCCTAGGTGCCTAGGGGCACCACGTCCCTGCAGGTCTGTCCCCCAGGCAGATGGGCACCAGGCTTGGCACAGGAGCAGCGTGGCAGGGTCCAGGATGGCCAGGATTGTTCTACCACAGCCTTGCTGCGGGACTCACATTCCCCTTTCATCTCCCTCCGTGCCTCTCCCCAAAACCTGGGGCAGAGGCAGCAGCACCCACTGCCCCTCAGCCAGCCAGGGGTGATGGGGAAGGGGACTCCGTGCCCCACCTGCCTTCACACCCACCCGGCTCCTCCTCGGGGTCCTCTCGGCCGATAGCAGAGCCCACCCACAGCCCCCCTGCTCCTGCTGCCTCTTACAAGCCCCGTTAACCAGGCCACAGCTCATCAACTCCAATTAGCGGGCAGGTCATTTCCCTGAGCCATCAGCCCGCTCCCGCGGCAGGGTGAGCGGTGCCTGGTATCCCACGGATCCCACTGATCCCAGGGATCCCACCACTGCAGGAGGCTGCAGCCGGGGCCAAACCTCCCCAGTGCGGCCGCCAGCTCCGCTCTAATTAATCCAATTACAGCCCCGCGTTGGCGGCGCAACTGGTGGATTAATTGCGGTTCGTTCCAGGTAGACGGAGGCGGAAACGCTCCAGCGGGTTCCTTGTTCGCTGTTAACTGTGCAAAGCGCAGCCTCAGAGCAGCCGGGGGGGAAGGAGCACCACCAGCAGCACCACCAGCACCATCCCCGGTGGGACAGCGAGGGGCTGGGTGTCTGCAGAGCCCTCACACCGCTCCCAAAAACAAACCCTGCCTGAGACTGAAAAAACAGACATTGGGAGGATGATGCCGGGAGCAGGAGTATGAAGTAAGGCTGCTTGCTCTCAGACACATACATATCTATATCTATGTATTTAATGGAATCAAAAGGAGATTATTGGAAAGAACTGATTGTTCAGACTGTCAGGGAGATGAAAGCGTCAGGAGTAAACAGATGCCGGTCACGATTCAGCGCTCATTAAGGCAGGAGAAGGATTCATTTCATATGCATGATTAACTCCTGGCCACTGATGATTTACACAGCAGATGATCAAAGGAGAATTAATTATTGCACAAATCGGGCTGCTGCCAGCCCGGCCCCGGTCCCCGAGGGCACAGCCCGTGGTTCCCAAACCCAGGATCGCCCCGGGCACTGCTGCCCCAGGCCGTGCCTGGCCCGGCTGGGAGCTGTTTGCCCCCGCAGCTCTCAGCCCATCCACCCCATTTCATCCCGAGGCTCCTGGGCTGCACCCACAGCACCACTGGGAATGTCGGAGGGTTTCCAGCTCACCAACACCCAGCACAACCATCCCCTCCCCGTTAGCAGTAATTAACCCAGGGAAGGTGTCTCTCCACTTGACACCTTTTATTTCCTTTGTGATTGAGCCTCTCTTCGTTACAAATCCACGCCGTAATTAAAGGAACTCCACTCCCTTCACCTGATTTATTTTTTAATACCGTCCACTTTTGATCTCATTTCTCTCTTAATTAAATTACGAGCCGTGAATCAACACCGCTACCAAAGCTGCTCTGCCTCACTCACTTCCCTCCTCCAAGGGAGTGACAGGACAACAGCAGCTCTGTTCGTGCTGGGATTTCATCAGGAGCACAGGGGGTGCGTCCTACTGGGCTCACGGAGAGGAAACACGAATCCTCCAGGCCCAGGGGTGGAGCAGGGAGCGATGATGTGGGAGGAGTTTGCAGCCACTTTTGTCCCTGGCGGGTGATGGAGGACACGGGGCAGCTGGAGAGGCATCACTCTTCTTCCTGTGCCTGCGCTCAGGGATGGGAGACCCTGCTGGAAACTGAGCCCTGCTGGGATGGTCCACGTTGGGGAAGATGAAAATTCAACAGAAAACTTTCACAGATATGTTTAGCAGAAGGCTCTTGGAATATAAACCCATAAGCAAAATAGAGATGAAAGCAAGTTTTGATATAGAAGATTTTTAAAGTAAAGATTGATGAGCCAGTTGTTACCAGATAACTAAAGGAAGCAAAAGTTGAATGAGCAGGAAGGAGGTTTTATGACTGGACCAAAGGATATGTTGACCACAAATAAAAAGATGTTTTTACCAAATAGAAGAATTTTCCACTGCAAGAAAACAGAAAAACAACTTTAGGCTGAAAATGTAACACACTAGCTCATGTGATTGGATAGTTACTAACATAATATGGTAATGATAGCAGTTATGATGGGCTATAGGTAAATGTAAAGGTGTTGTGTATGATTTGTTGGTATGTATTAAGATGCTCAGTAAAGAAAAATACATAATACTTTGTAACCAGAACTAAAGGGGTTTCAGGTTTGCCTGTGAGCTGCAGCTGGCAGGGCTGGCTCTGTCACCCAGGACCCACAGCTGCAACAAACAGCATTTTTAGAGAGCCTCCTGAAGTCCAAACATCCTTCCTTGACGTTTTTCCTACAGGTCCATCTTTGAGAACCATGGGCTGTGAGTCCACACAGGCCCTGCAGCCCCCACCGGCTCCGGGATCCCAGCCCACCCTCGAGCATCCCTGGCACGGGTGGAGCCTGTCCCCGCATCCCTCCCGCTCCACGGCACCCCCGTGCCCTCCCCCTGCTTCTCCCGCCCCTCCCCTCCAGCTCTCAGGCCACCACGAGGGGACAATCGGGTGTCAGCCACCTGACCCGGAGAGCCCTCGGGCACCGGGGGCAGGAGGGCCGGGAAGCCGCGTGTCCCCGGGGTTGGGATGGCTCCGGAACTCTCTCCGAGCTGTCCGGGTGCTGACAGAGCTTTTGGTGACAGATCATGGTGGTCTGCATTTAAATGCACCGCACTGTTGACTCACGACTGCAGCAACACCGGGACAGGAGGAATAAATCAGGGAGGGCTCCCAGGAGCCTCATCCCACTGGAAGCGTCTCCTGCGGACAATCCCGGAGTGAGGGCAGGGGAGGCGGCACAGCCACCTCTTCCTCATCCCTTCGCCGAGTGCAAATGAGCCTGATGCCAGTTTAATGAACTGCTGATGACTATCGCCTTTATTTTTAAATCTGAATTCCCGCAGGAGTCACCTTCAGCAGGGAAGCAGCCCCTCCCCAGCGGCGGCGGCGTGGATTGATTGCCTGTCTCTGATTAGCAATTACACTTCAGTGCTAAATACCGTCACCCCGGGCCGGGCACGGCGTGGTGGCAGGGACGGCACCCTCGGGGGCCACAGGCACCTCCAGCGGCAGGGGACAGTCCCTCACATAACCCTCGACGATTGTGGTGGGCTGAGCTCTCCCTCCCCCAGGGTAACTCTCTCCTGCTGCCGCCGAGCTGGTACTTACAGGCATTTCTGAATTGTGCCTTTAATACGGCGCCGGAATATTTGCCCCATAAATTCTTAAGATCAGATTTATGGATGAGCTATTACTGACATCACAGACTATTAATAAATCGGTTAAACCCACAGAGGAGATTGTACTCGCCCATTTTCGGGTGGCACAATAAGCACATAAAAAGGGCCATAAGGCGGCACAGCAGCTGCGGGTGCTGATGCCTGACCACTGTGGCAGAGGGGCCATGTGCTGTGTCCCCCGGGCCACCTGCCCTGCCCTGGAAGCCACCAGCCCTCCCTCCCCGTGGGGCTGAGGGATGCTCGGGGCTGAGCCAGCGGCCTGCCGGCTCCTCAGAGCCAAGGATGCCAGCACATCCCCACTGCCCGGGAGGCAGAGGCGCCGCAGGGGGAGCGGAGGCAGTGTTGGAGTCAGTGTCAGGCACTCGGGAGGGTGGAAGGGACACAGAGGACGCCGCTCCTCTGCTCAGGAGAGGAGCTATTTGCAGAGCCGAGTGCGCAGCTATTTCTGGGAGAGGCTTCATTGAGAAAAGCCATCTGGAGGGAGGCGGCGGCGGAGCCGCGGCTCCGGGAGCAGCTGGCCCTGCATCTCCGGGATCCGGTGGGTTCCCAGGGCTCTGGTGCACGGGGAAAATGCGGGGTCTCTCCTCACTCCCAGCCACATCAGCAGGCTGGATATGGGGATGCTTTGCCCATAATTCAGAGCCAGAGAAAGCTCGTGGTTTTATCCTCACTGCCACCCTCGGCAGGGCTGTTCCCAGCCTCGGGAGATGCTCAGCCTTCCCACGTGATGCCCAAGATTTAGGCAGACAAGACCTGGAGACATCCTGAGACCAGACCCTGGTGCCATCATGGGTGATAGTGATGCCTTGGGAAGGCTGACCTGAAACAGAGACTGGACAGAACTAGAGAATAAAAGCAAATATTTATTGAAAGGCCCCAGGATACCCCTGGGACACCCAAACCCGACCAGGTGGCCCCTCCACCGTGCCCTGGCCTCCGAACTCCAGGCCCCACCCTTCTGTCTGTTCGGGTCTATTTGCATATTGGGTTTAATTGTCCAATTACAACTCCAGGCTGGGAAGTCTGTTTTTCTCTTCAGTCCATCATTGTTTGTACTTTTGGGCCCGAAAGTTGTCCTTGGTTTTCAGCAGGAAAGGATTTGTTTTGTCTACCTACTACCTACTAGCACTTAATATGGAGCTTAAAACTACACCCGAAACAGCCTGGAATCTGGAAAATATAAAAGCTAAAACTAAAGGCATCAATAGGACATGTGGGATGGAGGCTTGAGCCCCACACCAGCTCCTGGGACAGGGGTACCGTGTGAGACCCTCCTCCTGAAGAGAAAGGGGCTGTGGAGGACAGTGGCAGGAGGAAGATCCCACTGCTGGGAAGCCTGGCCAAGGCATGGGGCTGGGGGCTGGTGGGCTGGGAGCTGGTGGCTGGCAGTGGCCCCACTGCAGTGGCCCCACATCCAGCCCGTGCCCCTCAGTGCCACCAAGCATGAGGAGCCCCCCACGAGAGTCAGGACATGGCCCCAGGGGCACAGGGGGAGATAAACAAACAAAACTGCAATATTTTCTTCCACCAGCAAGTTTCCATCAGTGCTGGCTGGCTGGGTTTGATTAAACCTCTCATTTATTACATTTTGCAATAGAGTTTTGCTACCAGATTAAACGCACATAAAACCCACAGGAAGGGTCCCAGCACACCCAGAGCCAGCACAAGCCAAGGCAGTGTGGGCTGGGGGGGACAGTGGCACGTTGGGGTACCTCAGGACCCCCTCCCAGGGTCCCCCAGGCTGCTGGCCCTCCAGCAGCTTGTCTCCAGCTGGGAATGCAGCCCTGTGTGGGTGGATTCCCTGGGGACTGCAGGCACAGGGATCCATGCAGCTCACAAAGGGCCAGTGCAGCATTGCAGAGGCTCCTCCAGCACTGGGCTCACCAGGACACANGCCTGCCGGCTCCTCAGAGCCAAGGATGCCAGCACATCCCCACTGCCCGGGAGGCAGAGGCGCCGCAGGGGGAGCGGAGGCAGTGTTGGAGTCAGTGTCAGGCACTCGGGAGGGTGGAAGGGACACAGAGGACGCCGCTCCTCTGCTCAGGAGAGGAGCTATTTGCAGAGCCGAGTGCGCAGCTATTTCTGGGAGAGGCTTCATTGAGAAAAGCCATCTGGAGGGAGGCGGCGGCGGAGCCGCGGCTCCGGGAGCAGCTGGCCCTGCATCTCCGGGATCCGGTGGGTTCCCAGGGCTCTGGTGCACGGGGAAAATGCGGGGTCTCTCCTCACTCCCAGCCACATCAGCAGGCTGGATATGGGGATGCTTTGCCCATAATTCAGAGCCAGAGAAAGCTCGTGGTTTTATCCTCACTGCCACCCTCGGCAGGGCTGTTCCCAGCCTCAGGAGATGCTCAGCCTTCCCACGTGATGCCCAAGATTTAGGCAGACAAGACCTGGAGACATCCTGAGACCAGACCCTGGTGCCATCATGGGTGATAGTGATGCCTTGGGAAGGCTGACCTGAAACAGAGATTGGACAGAACTAGAGAATAAAAGCAAATATTTATTGAAAGGCCCCAGGGTACCCCTGGGACACCCAAACCAGAGTAGGTGGACCCTCCACCGTGCCCTGGCCTCCAACTCCAGGCCCCACCCTTCTGTCTGTTTGGGTCTATTTGCATATTGGGTTTAATTGTCCAATTACAACTCCAGGCTGGGAAGTCTGTTTTTCTCTTCAGTCCATCGTTGTTTATGCTTTTGGGCCCGAAAGTTGTCCTTGGTTTTCAGCAGGAAAGGATTTGTTTTATCTACCTACTACCCACTAGCAATTAATATGGAGCTTAAAACTACACCTGAAACAGCCTGGAATCTGGAAAACATAAAAGCTAAAACTAAAGGCATCAATAGGACATGTGGAATGGAGGGCTTGAGCCCCACACCAGCTCCTGGGACAGGAGTACTGTGTGAGACCCTCCTCCTGAAGAGAAAGGGGCTGTGGAGGACAGTGGCAGGAGGAAGATCCCACTGCTGGGAAGCCTGGCCAAGGCATGGGGCTGGGGGCTGGTGGGCTGGGAGCTGGTGGCTGGCAGTGGCCCCACTGCAGTGGCCCCACATCCAGCCCGTGCCCCTCAGTGCCACCAAACATGAGGAGCCCCCCACGAGAGTCAGGACATGGCCCCAGGGGCACAGGGGGAGATAAACAAACAAAACTGCAATATTTTCTTCCACCAGCAAGTTTCCATCAGTGCTGGCTGGCTGGGTTTGATTAAACCTCTCATTTATTACATTTTGCAATAGAGTTTTGCTACCAGATTAAACGCACATAAAACCCACAGGAAGGGTCCCAGCACACCCAGAGCCAGCACAAGCCAAGGCAGTGTGGGCTGGGGGGGACAGTGGCACGTTGGGGTACCTCAGGACCCCCTCCCAGGGTCCCCCAGGCTGCTGGCCCTCCAGCAGCTTGTCTCCAGCTGGGAATGCAGCCCTGTGTGGGTGGATTCCCTGGGGACTGCAGGCACAGGGATCCATGCAGCTCACAAAGGGCCAGTGCAGCATTGCAGAGGCTCCTCCAGCACTGGGCTCACCAGGACACACCACCTGGTGAAGGGACACCCAGGGGCCAAGGCCAGCCAGCCCTGATCTGCCCCTGTCACTGAGCTGGACCATCCCCAGGGTGCAGTGAGTTCCTGGGGCAGCAGATCTGTGAGGGTGCTGCAATCCCATCCCCGATCCAGCTGCTGAGGAAGAAGTCCTGCAGCCCAGAGCCATCTCCACGGGGCTGTTGCACCACGCAGGCATGAGGGGGCTGCTCCAGCAGGCTCTCAGCTCCCTGCCTCTGCCCTTGGAGGAGCTGCTCTCTGCAGCTGCTGGGCTGTGCAGCCTCCCCGTGACACCAGCCCCGCTCCCCGGCACGTGAAAAGCCTCTGTGTAAAAGAAATGAATAACAAAGTGAATTGCACTCGAATGCAGCTTCTGCAGAGATAAAGCAGTGGCAGGGGAGAGGTGGAGTGTGAGGGAGGAGTTGAACCTCCCCTCCCCACAAGCCCAGGCAGTGATGGATGATGACATTATCACAAAACCAGGTCAGATTAAGACCAAAACAAGCTGAGATCCACCAGGCTTCCTGCTGGGGTCCTCACCGGCGGGGCTGGGTGTCACAGAGCTGACAGCAGATGTCGAATGATTGATTCCTGAGCTGGCTGGCTTTCCTTCCCAGCCCCTGATTGGAAGCTGGGAGGGCTGGAGCTGCCTCCTGACACTGCTGAGGTTCTGGCTGGGTCTCACCCAGCAGCCAGGATCGATGCTCACCCCTGAGCCAGCTGCCTCCCGCTTGGGGGTCTTTGTTTGCTTTGTGATGGACAGAGTTTGGGAAAGCTGCATCCTGAAAGCTCTATGGCCTCGTCTGGAGGCTGTGGGGTTTTCATCCCCAGCCTTTGCCACATAATGCAGCAGCAGATCAACCCACCACGGAGCTGCCCTCCATCCTGACAAGCATGGAAAAGGGAAAAATGCATGTTAAAAAGATGCAGGTTTGCAAGGGCACAACTCACTGTGTGCCCCATGGGCAGGGATGAGAGGCTGGAACAGAGAAGGAGCTTCCACAAGCCACAGCTCTGAGGGGGACACAGTTTTCTCCCAGTTTTCAGCTGGAGTTTTCAGGCAGCAGCACTGGCAAAATCTCCCTGGCTGGGGAAGCAGCAGCAGCCATCGGCACCTCGGAGCCAGAGCTCCATCATGAGCAGTGATTCCGGAGAGTCTGAGCTGTCCTTCAGCACCAGGAGGTAGCAGGGAAACGCCTGTGGCAGCAGAAATGGGCTGGGCTGGTAACTCCTGACCTCACCCAGAGGCTCCTGTCCGTGTCTGTCTCTTCGGACAGGGAGTGTCCCATCCCCAGGCAGTGTCACCCTGGCTGGAACCCCTCCCCAGGCACCCCTGTGCCCCTGGTGCCCGGGGGGATTTGTCTTGCAGGGGCTGGCAGGGGGAGGGAGGCAGGAGCCGTTCCGACCTGTCAGGGCAGAGCAACTTAATGTCATTCAGAGCTGGGATCTCACCTCCAAATCCCTCCTTCTCTGACAAGAGCAAAAACCATCCACTCAAATCTTCAAACAGCAGTTCAAAGCCTTTACATCACTCTCAAGATTAATTAGCAGCTAAATAATAATCCAGGATAAGTCTTATCAAGGCATAAGAACCACGACGTGGTCAGCCAGTGATGTGTGGGATCCAAGGCAGGAGAAAGTTTCATGTTCCTGGTGAAATCCAACATCTCCCAGGAAAATGCAGCTTCTTCCCATAACAAATCGCTGTGGCAGGAGTCAGTCCTCACCAGAGGAACATTCCATCCCAAACTCACCTGGGCCAGAGGGGCTGTTTGCTTCACCTGAGTGAACTTGGGGCAGGGCAGCAGAGCTCTGGTCACTGAGGGCCAACCCAAATATTCACCAGCGGGCTGGAGGACAAGTTCTGGTGGGTCAGAGCTGCAGGGTCAGGCAGGTCCTGGGGCAGGTGGCTCAGCAGAGGCACAGCCTGAGGATGGACATTAAACAGAGGGACACTGTGTCACACCTGGGACAGCCTCGATGTCCCAAGCAGTGGCAAGAGGAGGAAGGACCTGGCACCTCTGCCACGGCCCAGAACGATGCCTCTCCTGCTCTGGGCTCACACCTGATGCTCACACCCCACTCCAGAGCCCTCACTGCAGGGCACAGCCCAAACCACAAGTGGAAGCCCATCCCCAGCAGCCTGGGAGTGCCATTCCATTCCCAGCAAACCCCCTTTCCACAGGCAGCTCTGATCTCTAGGAAGAAAAACTGACTGATGACTGACTAACTATCTACATAAATTAGTAAATAAATAAATACATACACACATAGCCCTCTGCAGCAAGCTGGCTGCACCAGAACATTTATTTCATAGAATGCATCATTTATTTTCAATTATCATGGTGCTTTCCCCCCCCTCTCCCTGTGCATCTCGCCGGTGGAAAGCTGACAGAGTTACACAAGAGCAGGAGCAGCGGCTCCAGGGAAGGGACACACAGGATGGGGACAGCCCTGGCACCTCTCCCAGGGGCCGGGAGGAGGCTGCAGCCCGGCAGGGGCAGGGCAGGAGGGGTCAGGCAAGGAGAGGTGTCCCGGCTGTCAGCTCACCTGCGGATCAACGCGGGAGGAGGCGACAGCAGCGAGCGGAGCAGAGGCGGTGACAGGGACACGGCGGGGAGGGCACAGGGAGGGATGAGAGCAGCGCCAGGGGCGTCTCCTCCGTCCAGTGTCACCCTCCCAGCCCCTGCCTTCTCTCCTTTCCCCTCTCCTCCTGCTGTCAGTGGGCGAGCCAGAGCTTGGGGTGGCTGCCAGGAGACACCAGCCCTGAGCCCTGGGACGCTGCTGGAGGCTGCAAACCCCCAGAGCTGCAGGGGCCAGGCTGCCCTGAGGTGCTTGTGTCACCCCCTGTGCCACATCCCCACCCACAGTGATGCTGAGCTGTGACCCAGGCACAGAACCCAGTGTCCTCACCCCACACTTGCACACCCAGCAGCTTTTTTATTCCCAGGTGTGCCTCAGCCAAAGCCATTTGGAGATCCCTGACATGGCATGAAGGATTCTCTAATGGGGCTCAGCAGACTCGAAGATTGATATCAAAAAGGCCCAATTTATTGAATTAATGCTGCAGAGCAAAGCCATGGCTGCTTAACAACTGGAGTATCAGTATTTTACAGCAACATAACTAATAAGGCCATTAATACAAAGTGGGCTCACTCCTGACATTTATATCACTGTAAATCTCGCTCTCAGCACCAGAATTATTGATGCCATCCCAGGCACTCCAGAAGTGCTGTCATCTTTTATCAGGCTGAAAGATTTGAGCCAAGAAACAACGAATATAAACACAATAATAAAAGAAAAAGGAGCTGGAGCAGAGCTGGGACAGGTCACTGAAGCAGAGGTGGGGCTGTCCCTTGCTTCCCTGCAGGGATGGGGCCAGGGGGAGCTGGAACACAGCCAGGTTCTCTTGGGACTGAGCCCATCCAGCAGCTCCCCACCTGCACCAGGTGTGCCCTGAGCAAGGAAAACTCAGCTGATTTTCAGAACGGGTTGGGAAGGACCTTGAGGATCACCTGATTCCCACCCACTGTGGGATTTTACTGAAGGCCCTGGGTGGAGAACACAGACACTGATCCCACTGTCACTCATTTCAGGACTCTGGATGCAGCCTGGGAGACTGAAAACTGCAACAGGGTGAGGAAGATCCAAACCCCTCCCAAAAAACCCCAAACCCAAAACATCCCCAGCACTCACCAAGCACCTGGGAAAGTGCAAACGGGAAGGAGATGAGGGCAGGGAGAGCTGAGGAGCCCGGCAGAGCTCACTGAGTACTAATTATTCCCGGCTTTATCTGCGCAGACAGATAAGGTTTTCATTAATAAACTTGACGGAGGTGGGGGGAGGCAGAGGGAGCAGCAGCTGCCGCTGAGAGCCAGGCAAGAGCTGCGGATGAAGCAGGGAAATGCAATCAGGACAGGGAGCAATTAGGGGTGCGGGCAGCGGCGGTGGCAGCGCGGGGACGTGGGGACAGTAATTAGCCCGTTGCTGCTCGCCATTGTTGTGCAGGCTGTCTCCTCATTCACAGCACGCTGGAAATGAAATCGTTAGCGATCCTCCCTAGGCTGGGCCTTGCTAAACCCGCGGTCTGGAGAGATAAACCCTGCCTGGTGTGGTGGGGAGGGTGAGGGAGCAGCATCCCCCCCTGACAGCCTCCTGCACCAGCACCTCTGTGCCCTTCCCACAGCCAGAGCCCTCTCCCTGTGGCACAATTCCAGGGAAATGCCTGAGAAATAATCCCTCTTACCCGGGAAAGGTGAGATAAATCCCACAGGGACTGGGTGTCCAGGAGGATCAGAGCTGGGACAGCAAGGCCAGGATGGGAGCCCAGCCCAGCCCAGCCCAGCCCAGCCCAGCAATTCAGGCTTTAAGTTCAAGTTACATCATGCAAGACTGAAAAAGGGGGAAAAAAAAAATTCCCATCCCTAACTTTTGAGGATCTCCTTTCTCATACCTTATCTCCCAGCTTTTCCAGAAGCCAAATCCAACCTTTCCCCAGCTCTTCCAGGCAGCAGAAGCAATTGGCTCTGCTTGGCTGTAATGAGCTGCAAAACCACCTCAAAAATTGCCTGGTTGAAGAACATTTAAGGACTAAAAAAAAAAAAAATGGAGCTGCAAGAAAGCAAACAAAATCCATCATAGCTAATTATTTACTCTTGATTGTCAAAAAAAAAAAGATGGATTGATGAAAGGAGTTGGTAAGCAGGATGACACTGAGAGTGTTGTTGAAGGCAAGCACTGCAGTGGGATCCAAAAGCAGGAATTTTCATAATCTATGGGCTGTTAATTATCTAAACTGAGGTCTCTTGGAGCTGCCTGAGTGAAGATTAATTAGTTTTTGAAATAATAGCTAAATTGATACCGGGAAAGAGTTGGGGTTCCAAAATAATGGCTGAAGATTAGCCAGCCTGTTTCTCCATTTGTCTGCCATGTTCAGGAGGACATTTGTCTCTGTTGCTTTTTCAGAAAAGGGCCATTAATCAAATCAGCAGATGGTTCTTCCCAAGCCTGGGGTGCTGCAGGAACACAAAAGGGAGGAGGAGGAGGAAGCAACCTCCAACAAGTGTTAAGGGGAAGAATCCTCCAGCCCAATGATTAGCAACTGCAGAGTCCATTTCCCCTGGAAGAGCAGGAGCTGTTCAACTGGAGCAACACTTCTGGAGACAAGGAACGTCTCCTGTGACAAGCAGGCACCTCCAGGAAAGGGATTTGTCTGCCTTTAGAACAAATTACCTGCACTAATCCCAAGCAGCAGGATTTATGTCTCCTGCCTGACCCAGGTTTGATGTCCAGCTTGTCAGAGCCTGCTCAGCCTTTCACCCACGAGTGGGCCACACACATCAGGCTCATCCCTGCATGTCCTGGGGCTTTGTGAGCTGTCCCCCTGCAGAGGTGCCACCCTCTCCCAGCTGTTCCTCAGGAGCAGCTCCATGCAGGAACATCTGTCAGTGACAGCTCAGGAGGTGTCTGAGGGCTCAGGAGCTGTCAGATGAACACACACACACAGAGTGCCAGGGCAAAATCAGCCTCAGCTCCTCGAAGAAAACCCCCCAGTGGTGGTCCCTGCCTCCCTGGGATGGCATCAGCCCCAAGCAGCCTCACAGGAGGTGCCCTCACAGGTGGGACACTGCTCCCAGACGGTCCCTGCTGTCCCAGATCACGGGGACACAGGTCCATGTCACAGCCAAGCAAAGGCACAGGCGGCTGAAGGCTGCCCCATCCATCAGCCTGGGCTCGGAGGAGCATGTGCTCCATCACACACACACAGCTGGGACGTGTGAAACCCTTCACAGCACTCACTGATGCCTGGGATTTTATGGCACAGTAAATAACGGGGGAGAGGCAGCAGCCATCCCCTCTGCATGGTGCTCCATGCAGGTCTCCTGGCTGGATGTCACCACTCCACATGTGCCTGAGGGACAGCAGGCCGAGCTCCCAAAGCCTCATTCCCTTTCCTATTCAGCAGTTTTTATCAAACAGAGCCCCTCCCTCCGAGCTGCTCGTTTCCTTTCCACAGCCCAAAGGGGGCTGGGTGAGGGATGTTCTCTTCCAGCCAGAGCCAGAGTCCAAAGCTCAGACCCATGGAGCTGATGGATGGCCAGAAACCTCCTGGAGCCCATCTGAGCTCAGAGCAGGGACCAGCCACTCTCAGAGCCCCCTTACACTGCCCCAGCAGGACCAGAGCTCAGTCTGTGTGCTATGGAGAGGCAGGAGCAGCGCTCAGAGGAGAGATCCTTTGGGAAAGGGGAGCAGGGGACAGCCCTGCAGCAGGAGAAGGCACTCAGGTGATCAGCAGGGCTCTCAGAGCCCCCAGGGCAGTGTGGGCAGCAGCAGAAACAGCTCCTCAGGCACGGGGAGGCTCCTGGGGCAGGCAGGGGATCAAAGGTGAGGCAGGGACAGGCAGGGAGAGCACACCTTGGGGCTGCTGGGCCAGCACCATCCTCAGCTCCTGGAGCTGGGTAACCCTGTGGTCTCACCCACTGCAATGCCTGAACTGGATTTCTCACCCTGCCACGGGCAAGAGAAGTCAAGTGGATGCTGGAGCCTCGGCCATTACTTTGATTTTTCATCCTTCACCTGCTGTGAATAACATGAAATGACAGTGAAAGCAGCAGCCCCCCAGCCCAACAGCCACTGTCACCCCAGAGCAGGGCCAGCAGCACCCACTGCTCACTGTGCCCTACATGCTCCAACAAGCCACTGATTTATCCCCAGGGCCAAAAAGAAGGAAGCTGGCCAGCAATCCTTAATGAAAACAGAGGTACCTCTGCCTGGAGGAAGGGCCAGGCTCTGTGCAGGAACCAGAAGCAGTTCCCTGGCTCAGGTGCTGTCAGCCTTGCTTGGATTCACTTTGCTGCCAGAAGTGCACACACTCAGCTGGGAGGACACTGGAGCTGCCAAGTTTTGGGGTGTCTCTCCTAAGAACAGAAGGGGAGCAGTGCCAAGGCCCCAGGGAAGAGCTGTGTTTCAGGAGCTGTAATGGAGCTGGTTTGGGGTGCACAGCACCCACATCACCTCCTCCTGCAGTCAGGCCCTGGGAGGACGGGCAGGGTGGGCTGGGGGGCAGATCCAGCTCCTGGGCTGGCTGCTGAGCCTTGGCTCCTTGCAGGAATCTCGGTGTCTGGTGTTTGCAGCTCTCCTGTCCAGCCCCAGGCTCTCTGCCAGCACACACCCACTGCTCTGGGCTCCCCAGCCCAGCTCACTCCTTTGGGTGAGCCCATGGCCCCTTCTCCTGACTCCAGCGATTCCCCAGGCACGGGGATGGTTTTTCACCCCCTTTTTGCAGGGTGATTAAACACTGCACTTGTAAAACGCTTCATTCTGGGAAACAAATGATGCAAAACCCCCTCGGTGGGATGTCACACTAATGGGTACAGCCGGCTGACAGGGGGACTCTGCTCCCGGGATTTATTCCTGGGGACTGGGACAAGCTGCCTGGCCATCCTGGGAAAGGGTGTTCAGCACAGAGCTCTGCTCCTCCACAGCCCCCAGCGACCTGCTCTGGGCAGGGCTGGCTGGTGGCACACACACACTGGTCTGGAGGAGGCTTGAGCATCAAACAGAGCTGCTCTAGAGGCCCAGCACATCTGCATCTCCTGGTATTCCTTATTTTAACCCTCAGGTGGGTTTTCCAGAGCACTTCTGCTGCTGTTGGCAGCACTCCTGCACCATGCACCACGCTGGGATGAGAGCATCTGGATGGATCTTCACTCATTGTGTTCCCAAGCAGCTCCAGGGATGCTCCACTTGCCCACAGCCTGGGCCAGCACTTTCCCAGCATGACA
Organism: Alaudala cheleensis; assembly: GCA_013398995.1. Classification (NCBI taxonomy): domain Eukaryota; kingdom Metazoa; phylum Chordata; class Aves; order Passeriformes; family Alaudidae; genus Alaudala; species Alaudala cheleensis. The sequence continues at coordinate 48,853 of VWYE01024486.1, read as the reverse complement.
CCTGGGATGGCCAGGCAGAGCTTTCCACATCCTGGGCCACTGATGATGGGCAGGGAGGCTGCTCAGCTGCAGACAGGCCCTGGCCATGGCAGGCATCAGAGGACAGAGCTCACCCTTCTGGAATGGCTCAGGGATGCTCCAGGGGAAAGGACTGCAGGCAGGACACGTGCTGGATTAGGAACCAAACCAATCCAATCTGGAGCCTACCTTGGGTAATCATTGTTAAAGAGGGAAAATAAAAAAGGAGGAAAAGAGAAATTAAGATTCCCTGCCCCCGAAGTGCTGACTCATGAGTGACTCAGGGGCTAAGTTTAGCTTGGAGCTCTCCTGCTGGCCTCTCCTTAACCTGCTTATCAGACCTTCCCAGTAAACCCTCCACCAGCTCAGGCCAGATTCTGCTCACGCTCCAAGGGGATTATGAAGCACCTCTGAAAGCTGGGATGAAGCACATGGATGTCCTGGGGGGCACACAGAGCTCCCTGCTGGCCGTGCAGGACCTGGCAGGGAGACACAGCACCGGGGAGTCACCACAGCAACAGGGGATTCCATCAGCAGTGAGGTGTGGGCTGCTCTGCATGGCACCCCTGGGGACAAGNAGGACCTGGCAGGGAGACACAGCACCGGGGAGTCACCACAGCAACAGGGGATTCCATCAGCAGTGAGGTGTGGGCTGCTCTGCACGGCACCCCTGGGGACAAGGGGCTCCTCTGGGGACAAGGGGCTCCTCTGGCTCACAGGAGCCTGGCACCAGTGGCCAGTCCCCAAATGGCTTTGCAAGCCCTGCAGGTGTTGTTCCAACAGCCCAGCCTGGCCTGGGGAGTGGGGATGACCCAGACCCATTTCCACAGCAGGGTGTCGTGCTCAGGACTCTCTGATCAAAGGAAACTCTGCATTTCTGAGCACTGATGGCAGCAGCAGCACAGCCTGGGCTCAGCCAGACCCGCTCTTGTCAGGTCAATCATTGCAGAACCTCACATGAAACCTTCATCCAACACTTCCCTGAGAGCAGCCCAGGGCTCAGGGCTCACCCAGAGAGCTGCTCCTCAGAGAGCTGCTCCTCACCCCTCTCCAGCCCCAGGCAGGAGGTTGGGGATCTGCCCTCCCCAAGCCCCCCACACTCCCAATATTCTGCTGCCCTGGGCTGTGGCAGGAAGAGGGACAGATTCCCACAGGGTCACTGCCAAATGAGCTGAAGGCATCATCCCTTCTCCACAGAGAACATCACACACTCAGCTTTTCCAAGCCCAAGAGCATTGCTGAGAGCTTTTTTACCCCCCCTTTTTTTTTTCATATGCTAAAAATCAATTCCTCCCCTGCACTGCCAATAATTCCACTGAAGTTTCTCATCCCATTGTTCCTTCTCTTCACAATTCCTGCATTTTCCAGGCTCTGTACTGGATGAAGAGATGTCCGTACTCTCTTTCTACCTATTTTTGGCTCGCAGTGGCCACTCTGGCCAGGAGACTCTGGTACTCACTTCCCTGGCTAGGAACATTCCCTTTTCATCAGACATCTCCCAGGAAGCCCTGGGAGCCACAGAAACTCAGGCAGTGCAGTGTTCATGCCTTTCTTTGGCATCCAACCCCCCCTTTTCTTTAGGGCCAGAGAAGGGGTTGTGGCAGGCTGGAGAGAGAGGGGGGCCCTGCACATCTGCAGAGGGGAGATAAGGGAATGGGGCACCTCCAGTGCCTGGGATCTCATCCCTGGAGAGCTGGAGAGATCCTATTGCTGCTCAGAAACATCTGTGACTTCATCCTCACAAACCAAGTGAGCAGGGTGAGCAGGCACTGCTGGGGGACAGGGAGCAAGGGGACATTGCCCCTCTCTCCAAGGGACCACGAGCCTCACTGTCCCCAGAGTCACTGGTGAGGGACCAGCCCCTGGCAGCTCAGAGCTGGCTCCAGCACTCAGCAGTGCCAGACCTGCTGCCCAGGGCTGGGCTTTGGACCTGCCAGTGCCCCCTCGTTCAGGGACACAGGGGACAGGGACAGCTCCTGCACAGCCATGGCACCACCTGCCAGCCCTGCAGTCATCTCCATGTCCCACTGCCAGCCCCGTGGCTGCAGCTGCTGAGCCATGTCCCAGCGTTTCCCCACCCCAGGACAAGCTCAGCTCATTTGCCAAGGTTTGTTCCCATCTCTGTTCCACAGCAGAGGAACTGGGCACCACAGCAGCTGATAAGCAGCTGATAAGCAGCTTGCTCCAGCAAAGCCCAGGATGAGCTGCAGGCAGGGGAAGCTCAGATTTCCAGAGCTTTTACTCCTGCCCTGACACCTGGGAGCTATTGCTGCTTCTGAAACCATCTTGTGCTGCTGGTTCCTCCCAGGAACATGCAGGAGGGTGTCGTGCAGGAGGCAGCAGTGCAGGGAGGGATCCCTGCCAGCAAACACCACTCGTGCTGGACAGGAGGAGCCATGGGGAAAGGACCCAGTGCCAGGGGCTCCTTTCTGCCAGGGCAAAGCTCACTTTGTCCCTCAGCAGTTTGGCAAAGGGGTTTTGGAGGGCAGCAAGAGCCTCACTGATGCTTGTGGGGCACAGACAGGAGCAAACACCACCCAAGCAGTGACAGCAGTCTTCTTCTCAGACCAAACACCACAAAAGCCACGTGGATAACCTCAATAAATTCTCCCCAGCATTCAGAAGGGATGGCAGGTGTGCAGGAGCCTGCTCTGAGCCCTCCTGGGAAGGCAGAGGGGATGCAGCTCCTCACCAGGACCACTGGGAAAAGCCTGTGCACGGCTGATGGCAATCCCTGAGTCACAGGGCCCTGGTGTCACCTCACCCTCCCCTGCACAGCACCTGCCCTGTCCACTGACCTGGGAAGGAGGACAAACACAGTGACACAGGGCAGGCTCTGCTCCAGGGGAAGCTTCCCAGCTTGGGAACCAGCTGTGCTGGCCAGGAGAGCTGTGGGAGAGGATGGCTGGGCTGGAGACACCTGAGGGAGCAGAACAGGCCAGGCACAGCAGCAGGGAATGGACACAAGTGTCAGTGGAAGGAGCTCAGAGGAAGGAGAACTTCAGGGAGATGAAAATGACTGCCAGGAGTTCACAGGAACACAGGATGGATTGGCTGGGAAGGGACCTTGAGGATCACCTACTTCCATCCCCCCTGTCACGAGCAGGGACACCACAAGTTAGCCAGGAGCAGCAATATTTGGGGAAATGATCAGGCCCAGGTATGCCAAAACAAAGGATGGGGGAAAGCTTCTGTCAGCTCCTCTCAGCCTCTGTAAACACCACCCTGGGAGCTCCTGGGATCACAGCCTGCCCAGCCTCATGGAGAAAACCCATTTCTGGGAGAGCACAACACATCCCAGCAGCCAGCGGAGTGTGTCAGCAGCTCGTGGCTCTGGGGGTGACAGCCCCAACACCACCAGAACAACAGGGCCAACCCACCCTGAGGAACAGCCCTGCAGCTGGGGAGAATTCCTTGTGCTTCTCAGAGCAGCCCTGCTCCTTCTGGGCTCCCCAGTTCCTCACTCAGGCATCTCTGCATCCCAAAGGAAACCCCTCTGGGTGGAACAGAGACCTGCCCTATTGCCATGAGCTCCCCTCTGCAGGCCCTCAGCTGCCCCCATTCCCCAGCACAGGCCACCAGAGGGGATCTGGGACATTCAGGGACCTGGGGATGGTGGCAGGAGAACAAGGTTCTGGCTTGGTGCTGAGTTTTGCACTGTGCTGCTTCTCTCAGACTAAATTATCCTTTACACTGCTCTTTTCCATCTTACAGAACAAATATCACAGTGGTGACCAGCAGCAGAGAACCTCTTCCTGTGACAGCTGCTGAGGGAAGCCAGACCCTTCTGCTTCAGCCCCTCAGCCCTGACACAGGACAGGCTCCCAGACAGCCCAGCTGGGTGTTTGTCACCAGCACCAGGGGGAAGGGAACAGCCAGAGCCCCTGACACAGCTCATGGAAGGATCATCTATTTAAAGGAGTCAGAGCCTTTCTAACCTACCTTCCTCTGAAAGGAAAAAAGCCCACCTAAATATATCCTCCCAGAATTAGAGCTTTTAACCTGCCTGCCTCCTGCAGCCCATTGTCCAGCACACCAAGAGCTGTTTCCCTGGAAATGGCAGTGCAGGCTAATTGCTGTTTGAAGCCTTTCCTCCCACGGAGCAGAGCAGCAGCCTCGGAGCACCGTTCCCCTCTCTGCCAGCCCTCTGTCAGAACAGGCTTCCCAACCCACTTCTGCCTGCATTTCTCCCTGGACAAGCAAGATTTAATCAGAAGTGTTTCCCTGCAGAAGCCACCCCGGGGTGTGTGCAAAGGAGGAGCTGCTGGGGACACACTTGGGGACTGAGAGCTCCAGGAGAGCTCAGGAGACCCTCAGCAGTGGGAGGAACCTGGAGCCTTCCCTACAGGAGCGGAAAAAATGTAAACAGGAGGAGAAGCACATCTGATGGATGTGGTTTTTTCACCTGAGCTCCTGAGAAGAGCAGGCTGTCAGAAGGCAGGGCAGGCATTGCAGTGACAGCTTCTTAATTAATGTAATTGCTACACCTCAGAAGGAAAAAAAAAAAAAGAGGCTTCTCGTGAGCCAAGATGATTTTCCCTCGAGAAATCCTTGAGGTTGGGTGTTCCCACTGAGCTCTGCAGAGGAGAGCCCTGCTCCCAGTCAGCAGCTGGCGCTGGGAAGGGACTTTGTGGGAAGGGAGGCTGCTGGGGAGGAAGGTGGCCCAGCAGTGCCCTCTCTGGGCACGGCCAGTGCGGGGTGTGCAGCCACAGCTCCCCCCCAGAGCCCGGGACACAGCAGGGACGTGCAGGGTCAGGAGATGCTCACACACAGCAGGGACGTGCAGGGCCAGGAGATGCTCACACACAGCAGGGACGTGCAGGGTCAGGAGATGCTCACACACAGCAGGGACGTGCAGGGAGGGTCAGGAGATGCTCACACACAGCAGGGACGTGCAGGGCCAGGAGATGCTCACACACAGCAGGGACGTGCAGGGTCAGGAGATGCTCACACACAGCAGGGACGTGCAGGGAGGGTCAGGAGATGCTCACACACAGCAGGTGCTGGCTCTGGCAGCCACAGCCCTGCTGGGAAAGACCTGCCAGAGCCAGGTTCAGCAGGGATCACCTGCAAGAGGAGCCAGCCAGAGCCAGCCCAGCCACCTCCTCCTGCCTGGAGCTCCTCATACAAACCCCCAGAGGGCAGAGATCAGGGGTCTGGGGAAGCTGAGGCGCTTGGATCTGCTGAAGAAGCACTTTGAGGGAGTTTTGAGAAAGCTTTGCCAACTCAGGAAAGGGACCTGGAGCCGTGCAATAACGTCCCTGCAGTTTGAGTCAATCATCTGGATGGGCAATGCCCCCCAGCCTTGCTCTGCTCCACCCCTCTTGTCTCAGGATGTGCTCAGGATTTCCAAGGGGAGAGACCCCCGATGGAGACATTCCTGGCTTTGCTGGCACACAACAGCACAGTGAGCAACCACCCCGGAGGTTAATGAGATAGGGCTCTGCAGCAAGGTCTCTGGCACGGCAGGATTCCCCTTTTCTCTGTGTTAAGCCCTTTTTTAACCCTCTGACAGGTCTCATGGTGTTGGTGCCCCTGTCACACTGCTGACCATAACAGGGGATCTGCTGCAGCACATCAGGGTGAGCTACAGGGAACCACTCAGCAGAGAAAGAAGAGCTGAACGAGTTCAGAGATTGTCAGCTCTAGGAGCAGCCCCAGAGTCCAGCTGTGCCCGTGCCCAGAGCTGCATGAACAGAACACGGCATTGGAGTCCCAGCAGCACCTCTGGCTGCCAGCCCGACACATTCCAGAGAGCCTGGAGATGCCTCGGGGCTCTCAGAGGCACCACACACAAGAGAGAACAAGGACAGTGCTCTCTGTGTAGCACAACAGGACTATTTGCTTGCAAAAAATCCCGTGGTTTCTCCATTCCTGGCCCTTGCAGGTGCTTGGTTACCAGCCTGAATGGGCTGAGGGCAACCCCAGGCCTGCAGGTGAGGAGCTGGGAGGACACAGCATCCTTTATCTCCAGAGCAAGCTGAGCCTCTGCTCCCGAGGGCCAGGGCTAATGCAGGCAGCCCCAAACGGAGCAGTCACTCTCTGCCAGCTGCAGCCTTGCTGGGGGAAGTGCAGGACAAGGTCTGAATGGGGTTAGTGCAGAGGAAAAACAAATACCCGGGGCCATCCATGCCTTGGGTGCTGCCAGGGATGTGCCTGGGGAAGGCTCCTGCCTGTCCATGCCTTGCTGAAGGCCAGGAGTGTCTCCATGGGTCTGACAGGGAGTGACCAGCTCTGCACCCACACATCCCTTCTGATCTCCTGGCACAGTGCAAGGGGAGATGGGCACCAGGGGTGGCATCCATGGAATGTGCTGCCTCATGCACCGTGTGCCCCACAGCAGAAATGATGGGCTTGTCCTCATGGCACAGCCTGTGCTGATGGTTTCTGGGCAGCTGTAATCATCCTGGATCAGACTGACATTCCCACTGAGCAGCCCCAGGATAAGGTCACAGGGGGGCAGCTGTAAAACATCCCCAACCCACCCTCACTCTTCAGCCAAGAGCTCCCACCAGCCCCTGTGCCTGGGGAAAGAATCACTGTAAGCACTGAGAGGAACCAGCCCCTGGCTTCTCCCATTTCAGTCTATTCCAGCCTCACACTTCCCTGTTACCCTGAGAGCCCAAGTCCATTTTGGGGGTTTATCACACGTGTGGCTTAAGCTGCTGGAGAACACAGTGGTCAATGGAGGCTGTAAAAGCCACCCCAACAGCACAGGCATCTGTTCCTGTGAAGTGCAATGAGCTGCAGAAGGGCTTTTTCATTAGTGACCCACATTTAGAGCTGAGCTCCAAACCAGCCCAGCACAGAGCAGCAGAACCTGCTCCATGATGTGCCAGGGAATGTCCCCTCACTGGAACAGGCAGCACAGCCCCAGCCCCAGCCAGGAACCAGCTCCTGGCTGAAGTCACTCCTGCCCAATTCCAGAACATTCTGGAGCCCAAAAGCAGCTCTCAGGGCTGGGAGATGTAGCAGGGACTGAGGTGAGGACAGAACTGGGCTGCAGGCAGTGGGATCAGCTGGGGCTGGGACAGTGCAGCCCTGCAGAGTGGGGGTGATGCAGAGGGGGTGCTGGGTTGATCCCTACCCAAGGGACAGTACAGACCTTGTCCAGCCACCTCCAGAGCTCTCTGAAAAAATCCCTGGAGCATGGGAACACAGGCATTTCCCCCTGTCAGCCCTTGGGAGCACCCACCTTCACCACCCCCACTGCCGCCCTTCTCAGCAGACCCTGCCCTGGTCAGGCACACAGAGAACAGCTCAAACCAGGCACAAGAGGGAGAAGGAGGAGAAGTCCCTGCTCTGCAGCCCTGTGCAGACCCTGTCTGACCTGATCTCCCCACCAATCTGCAGCCACAGCCTCTGCTCCTCAGCTGCCTGCACGCTCCAGGAGCCAGCAGAGAGCCAAGATCCAGCTCCAAGACATGAACCTGATTCCTTGTGACTGGGTAACCCTTCCTCAGCCCACTCCAGCCTCCCCCAGGGCTGTGCTGCTGCACAACTCCACAGTGCCACAGCTCCAGGAAGCTCGGGCTGCTCCCTCCTCTTCTCTGGCTGAATGGAAATGCAAAATAAGATCTCAGCCCGAGCTGAGGAAACTGCCTTCCTTGACCATGCCAGTGCCTTGCCCAGGCCAGCTGGGGAAGGAGAACACAACACTCTGCTCCTGCAGGCAGCAGAGCCCAGCACTGAAGGAGTCAGCAGCTCCTCTGCCCCTCAGATTTCCATTTCATTTGCATTTTAAGTTTGGGGACTGCCGAACTCAAGCCCTACAAAAGGTCAGGGGATGCTCCAGGGCCAGATTCCTGCTCTGCAGGTCAGCCATGGAGAGAGGAGACACACTCCCTGCAGCCCCTGCTCACCACACCATGAGGCACCAGCAAGTGCACAAGGAAGAGGGGAGGATCAAGAAACAAAACCAGAAACCCTCTGGCAGCATCCTGGCATGCTCAGCCTAGGAAGAAGCAGGTCACACTTCTCCATGGATACTTGGACGAGGATATTAAAGAGGATCATCACAGCAGCAGGCAGTGGTCCAAACTCGCTGCTTTCAGGCATTTCAGAAGCCAGGACTTGCCTGCACGAGCTCCCAGAAATTATCCCAAGAGCACAGAGCTCCCTGCAGCACCAGAGGCTCTTCCTCCAAGATCCTCTGCACCAAATGGCCCAGCAGCATTCCAGATGGCCACTCCATCCAGGCTTCCATCCCTCCCAGCTCCTGGGAGCCTGCAGCACTCCCTGTGCCCACAAACAGGAACTGTGGATCGACTGGAGATGGTGGCTGGGTACAACTGCTTCCTTGGCAGGCTCAGCGGGGCTGAGGAGGAGGAGGAACCTCTCAGGAGGCTGCCACAAGATAAAATGAGAACATTTTGCAATTATTTGTCAAAGCCTGCAGGACACATTGGAGTTTTGGCAGTGCCTCTGGAGCCAAACAAAAACCAGAACCTCTCAGTCCTACACACACACACTCACTCCCAGCAGACCCCATCCCATGGGAGGGGAAGGGGAGCAGCTCTGTTTGCCCATTTTCCAGAGGTCCTTGGGAAGCACAACAAGGTGAAGGCAGTGACTGGGCACTTTGATGAACCTCCAGCTTGTTTCCCTCAAGAGCCATCAGGGAGAGTCTCCTGGAGGAGCTGCTGGTGTAGATGGCAAGGCACAGCCCAGTGGTCCATGAGCTGGAGAAGGGAGAGTTCTCCATCCCCAAAACACAGGAGGCTGCTGCCTTCTCTCAACCCAGCCCCAGCTGCAGATAAAATGGAGATAAACCTGGATGGGGCTGGAGGGCTCTGCCCCTGGAGGAGCCAGTGTCCCAGGCAAACAGCTCAGCCAGCTCTGGAGGAACTGGTCACAGGGCTACATGTCAGCAGAGCTTGGGTTCAGCATCTCTGCAGCTCTGAGCACAGCCTGTGCCAGGGAGAGCAGGGAGAAGCACAGCCTGAACATGTCCCACTGCACAGATGCCATTCCCAGGGCTGAGAGCCTGGAGGATGAGCATGAAGGGCCTCCTTTGCTTTGGCCTCATTGATTTCCTGCAGCTCTGCCCTCAGATCCTCAGTGAGGTGGCTTGTCCAGCCTTGCAGGAACTCTGGAGCAGGATGAGGACACCCACATCCTTCCAGGACAAGCAAAAGGGAACAACTGAGACAGCAAAGACACCAGGGGATGTGTGGGGTAACACAGCCATGAGGAGAGGATGGCATTCCTGCCCCTGGCCTGTTTCCATGCCCCAGGACAGGAGTGCCTTGAGCAAATCTGGGGTGTCTGGGTGAGAATCAGCTCCTTCCTCAGCTCCTTGTATCCCTGGGAGGCAGGATCCACCTAGAGCCAGCACCACATCCAGCTTCTCAAGCCTCTCAGAGCCCAGCCTGGAAAGCAAACTGCAGCAATTACGGGCCCTCACTGCTGCAATGGCAACACTCTGTCAATAAATTACAACTTGGAAATTAATAAGTGCTGCCTAATTGGGGTTTAGCATCTTAAATTCTTGAAAATCCTTGTAAGGTGACAGAAGAGGAAAAAGGGAAGATACTTACTTGGCTGGAGAGCCCTAATCCAGCCCTAGCAGCAGGCAGGACACCCAAGGAGACTCAGCCCTGCCTGTCACAGGGTTGTTGTGCTCCAGCACCAGGATGTGTCTGTACATCCCAGGGCCAGAGCAATTTTATTCCTGGCAGCAGAGCAGCAGTGCTGCAAATGGCTCTTTAAATGCCAAGCTGGAGCTCCCAGGGCAGAGCATCAGGGAGGAAGGGAGACCAAAGCAGAGAGCAGCTGCCAAGCTGGGCCTTTGTACCTGAGGCAGAGAAGAACCCTTTGCATTCAGCATTTGCACTGGAGGAAGCTCAGTGCTCCTCTCCTCCTCCTGACAGCTCTTTGGTGTGTCCCACCATCACCATGGTGAGGGCTGGATGAGCTTTGGTTACCTGGGAGCACTCAGAGCCTCTGGTGCTGTGTGGGGAAATCATTTTGCAGCCAAAACCCTGCACAGATTTCCAGCAGACGATTCCCCTGGCTCCAGGCTGGCAGCTTCCTCTGGGCTGCCACCTCTCCCATGCCAAGTCTGCTCCATCCAGCCTCTGAGCAATCTGTCCCTGTACAGGGAGCAATGTGCTGCCCAGATCCTTCCCTTGCCTGCAGCACATGTGGACTCGTGTCTGATGAGCAGCAAGTCAGAGTCCCACTTCTGTGTGATGCTGATGGTTTTGTTTTCCTTCAGATCTCTCCCAGCTGCCTCCCAGACACCCCAGGATTGCCAAGGGGTCCATGTCCCAGCCTGTTACTGGGAGACAGGTAACTGGGATAGGAGCATTTCCCAGCCCTGCAGCTCCCTGGGGCTGATCCCTGAGGATCCCTCAGTGGATTCCCAAGGGGTCCATGTCCCACCCTGTTACTGGGAGACAGGTAACTGGGATAGGAGCATTTCCCAGCCCTGCAGCTCCCTGGGGCTGATCCCTGAGGATCCCTCAGTGCCTGCTGATGGGCACTGCTCCACTGCTGTGGAGCCACTGTCCACCTGTGGGTCAGTGCCCGTGAGCACAGAAGACCCAAAATTCTCATCTTTTGGGATTCCAACAGCCCCCCTCCCCTCACCTCACACAGATATCCTGCAGGTGAAAGCACCAAGCCCCTTTTCTCCTGCCCTCACCATTCCCACATCCAGGTGAGCAGCAAACACAGCCCCTGACACTGAGCACTGCTTTTCCTCTCCAGTAACTCCTGGGGGCACGGAGGAACCTTAATGGATCCGACACAACTCCCAGCACAGAGCAGCTCCACTGTTTGATGCAAAGTTTAATTTGATTTCTCACTTGAATAGCTGAGACATCCTTGATGCACATCCTTCAGCTCCTTCCAGATGAATCTGCTGCATACAATTAGCACCAGGAGTCACCTGCATTTCCCCAGCCCTCCCCTTCCCTCCAGCACCCCCCAGGGCTGCAGAGCAACCCCACTCCCCCTTTGGAAAGCATTTTCCACAGCATTTGCCCTCCTCTAGCAAGGGTTAAACATCTTGACTGCATTACTGTGATCAAGGAGAGCTGCTGGAGGGGGCAGAGGCCAAGGCAGGAGCTGCTGCAGCTTTCCCAGCTCAGTCTCCAGCTGCAGTTCCTGCAGCAGCACAGCCCAGGGCTGCAGCATTGCTTGCTGCCCCAAGCCACTCTGTTCCTCCCCAAAAGCAGCTGCATTCCAGCAAGGCTTGGGGCAGCTGTGCAGCCCCCTCAGTGTTTCCAGTGCTCTGGGAACAGTGAGCAAACTGTGACTGCCAAGAAAACATGGGGAACACGGTGTTCCTTTTTAATGGAATATCAGAGTCTGGAGGTTTTTCTGGCATCTGTTTCCAGGACACCCTGAAACTTCAGCCTCCAATCCCCAAAGCCTGGGGAGCACAGAGCTGCTGATCCAGGGTCATTGCTGGGGCAGGAGGGAGACCCACAGCTTTCCAAAGAGGCAAAGCTGAATGAGGAGAACAACGTTGTCCTGTTCCAGCCCCAGTGATGCACAAAGGTCTCACCTGAGGCTGGAGAGCCCCCACAGGCTCTGGCTGTTTTCTGGCTGGTTCCAAACTCACTGGTGAGCCAGCTCAACTGAATCCATTCCCTTCCCAGAGCTCTGAAGCACAACAGTTGATTNCCTGTTACTGGGAGACAGGTAACTGGGATAGGAGCATTTCCCAGCCCTGCAGCTCCCTGGGGCTGATCCCTGAGGATCCCTCAGTGCCTGCTGATGGGCACTGCTCCACTGCTCCTCTGCTGTGGAGCCACTGTCCACCTGTGGGTCAGTGCCTGTGAGCACAGAAGACCCAAAATTCTCAGCTTTTGGGATTCCAACAGCCCCCCTCCCCTCACCTCACACAGATATCCTGCAGGTGAAAGCACCAAGCCCCTTTTCTCCTGCCCTCACCATTCCCACATCCAGGTGAGCAGCAAACACAGCCCCTGACACTGAGCACTGCTTTTCCTCTCCAGTAACTCCTGGGGGCACGGAGGAACCTTAATGGATCCGACACAACTCCCAGCACAGAGCAGCTCCACTGTTTGATGCAAAGTTTAATTTGATTTCTCACTTGAATAGCTGAGACATCCTTGATGCACATCCTTCAGCTCCTTCCAGATGAATCTGCTGCATACAATTAGCACCAGGAGTCACCTGCATTTCCCCAGCCCTCCCCTTCCCTCCAGCACCTCCCAGGGCTGCAGAGCAACCCCACTCCCCCCTTTGGAAAGCATTTTTCATGGCATTTGCCCTCCTCTAGCAAGGGTTAAACATCTTTACTGCATTACTGTGATCAAGGAGAGCTGCTGGAGGGGGCAGAGGCCAAGGCAGGAGCTGCTGCAGCTTTCCCAGCTCAGTCTCCAGCTGCAATTCCTGCAGCAGCACAGCCCAGGGCTGCAGCATTCCTTGCTGCCCCAAGCCACTCTGTTCCTCCCCAGAAGCAGCTGCATTCCAGCAAGGCTTGGGGCAGCTGTGCAGCCCCCTCAGTGTTTCCAGTGCTCTGGGAACAGTGAGCAAACTGTGACTGCCAAGAAAACATGGGGAACACGGTGTTCCTTTTTAATGGAATATCAGAGTCTGGAGGTTTTTCTGGCATCTGTTTCCAGGACACCCTGAAACTTCAGCCTCCAATCCCCAAAGCCTGGGGAGCACAGAGCTGCTGATCCAGGGTCATTGCTGGGGCAGGAGGGAGACCCACAGCTTTCCAAAGAGGCAAAGCTGAATGAGGAGAACAACGTTGTCCTGTTCCAGCCCCAGTGATGCACAAAGGTCTCACCTGAGGCTGGAGAGCCCCCACAGGCTCTGGCTGTTTTCTGGCTGGTTCCAAACTCACTGGTGAGCCAGCTCAACTGAATCCATTCCCTTCCCAGAGCTCTGAAGCACAACAGTTGATTTAAAAACCTTACAGCAAACTGTTGGGGAGTGAAAAATGGATTTTCAGGCATTAAAGCACAGAGCGAGGAGCAAACAGACACCTTTGATTGAGAAATCAATGCCGGGGTTTTACAGCACTTCACACTAAGCAGCAGCAGAGCCCAGCGTGTGCCTCATCCCTGCAGGGCAGGGGGGACAAACCACAGAGAAATTAAACACTCTGATGCTTCCCACGGCCTCACCAAAGCCCAGCACAACGTGTTTCCAAAAGAGACCCCTCAGATTGTGAACTGACAGGGAAAGGGTCCCTGCCAGACCTTTCAGGGGGCTTCACCTGGCTGCTCCTGAGGCTGAGAGCTGCTCTCTCCTCACCCCCTGCTAACCAAGAGCTGATCCAGAGGGTGACATTCCTGCCCCTGGCAGGGGGTGGAATTAAGTGGCCTTTAAGGTCCCTTCCAACCCCAACCAGCCTCTGATCTCTCCCAGCCCAGGGATCACCCAGGGCAGCTCCTGCTGCTCTGTCAACGAGCCTTGGGTGCAAAAAAGGGGAAAAAAAAAAAACAACCCTGAAAAAAATACTAAAAGCAGAGCCTGGGATTGATGAAGATGCCAGAGGGAAGGAGCAAGTCACAAAGGGAAGAGGAGGAACAATCCCTGCACCCAACAGGGATGTTACAAGCGAGAGAGACAAGCTGACAAATTAAAACAGACCACGAGAGCCCCTGATATGTTTTAAAGCCTCCTCTCAGCTTTCTTCTTCTCTTTTGTATGTTGAAAATTCATCTTCAGTTGCAATCCCAATGCCCCCAGAGGGAAAAACACCCCGGCACAAGGCAGACTTCCCTCTAGGCAATGTGAATCTGCATTACCAGAGCACAAAGCCTTTCATCTCCAAATCGTTCCCTTCCACAGCACTTGACCCAGAAGGAAGTCTCCTTTATTTCCGTGGAAGTCACTTTTCTCTCCCACATCCCGTGGTCCCAGAAGGGAGCAGGGAGGCAGGGAAAAGCAGTCCCCAGTGCCTGGGAGTGCCTGTCCCGTGTCCCTGTCCCATCCCACTGGTGCCAGGGCACTGCTGGGGCAGGGACAGCCCCTCACTGCAGCACCAGCGTGGCAGCAGATCCCAGGGGGACACCCCTGCTCCCCAGAGAGCTCCTGTGCCCCTGCCAGGCTCCACAAGCCCCTTCTGCCCATAGACAGGGACAAAGGGGGACCTCCTGCAGCTGTTTCCATCCCTCAGCAGGAGCCAGGGTGGCAGGAGCAGCCACTGGCACCTGAATTGTTTCTCCTCAGGTGCTCCAGGCCAGCAGTGCTCCCTTTCCACAGCCTCAGGGGGTTCTGGAAGCTCAGGGGTGCCACCAGACACAGCAGATAAAAACCAGGCAGCTGCTGTGACTCCAGGAGGAGCCAGCTGTGATCCACACCTCCAGTGATTCTCAGAGTTAGGGATGGCCCTGAGAGGGCTGAAATGGAGGGGGAAAGTGGCACCAACAGTTCAGCAGGAGCTCTTTGCCACAGGCAGCAGGAAGCTGGCATGGGTGAGAGGAGAGCTGCTGGCTCCCACAGCCCTCTGAGATCCAGGGACACTGCCACCACACACAGGGACCTGTGAGCCAAGGCTGCCAGCCCAGCTCACCTGTGACAGGGGCTGCACCTCTGCCCTGCCCTGCAGGACATCCAACACCAGAGCCCTGCCCACAGACACAGCCCAAGGCACTGACTCCATGCTGAGTTCTGCAAAGGATCTGCAGTGTCACATCAGCAAGGGCAGCAGGGCTCATGGAATTACAGCACATTCCTGCCCCTCCAAGCTGGGAACCACCTGAATCCCAGGGGGCTGGAAAAACCCAGGGACTGCTTGTGCAGAGCTCTGCAAATGGAGTGTTTTTAAAGCAGCCCTTGGGGTTGTTTGAGGCTCCTGCTGTTGGGATCCCTGCAAGCAGCTCCTGAGCACCAGCTTTGCTTTCTCCTGAACACACACACAGGTCTGGGCCCCTCACAGGGCTCAGCCATCCTGGAGGGAGCAGATTTATCAGGCAGGACTGGCACTGCAGATAACAGTGTTGGTGATGGTTCCTGGAGCTGAATTGCTCTCAGTGCACGTGCAGTGCAAGATCCCCACAGAGTTCTATAGAACAAACACACCCTGCTTCAGCTGACACACACCAGCCCCACAGAAACATCATCATTCACAGTGGGGCCATCAGCTGGTTCAGGCTGGGCTGATTCCTGCATGCCTTTGGTAGCATTTTTAGGGAGGCTTTTTCTGAGGCTCTTTTCTTCACCTGACAACTCCCTCAGCCCCTCTTTTTCTGAGCATCCCAAGGAACGTGAAATCCTTGAAGGAAAATAATTTCCAAACCTCTCAGAGATAAAAAAAAAAAGTCCTATTAAACTTAATTTTTAGGATGCAGGGAGGAGAAAGCTCTAAGCTAAACAAACTAGTGGAAAAATTGATTTATTAAAGTAGTTGGATGCTATCAGGGCAGCAAGCAATTTCCTGCAAGCAGCACAACCCATTCTACTAGAACAGATGTGTCTCACCTTGCTGGCAGAGTTCCCTGTGCCTGCCCTGCTCCCAGAGCAGCTCCAGGGCTGGGATCCCCTCCAGTGACCCATCAGCAGCCACGGCACATTTGCAGCAAACACAACACTCCAAATGAATGTTGGGTGGCTGCAGAGAGGTGTGATTGATCACAGGGTGTTTCACAGGCAGCAGGAGGCAGGACAATGCACAGGGCTGGGGGGGAAAGGGACATCAGGTCCCCCTTCCCCTGCCTGTCCCCACCCTGCCCTGCCCGAGGTGAGAGCAATGACAGATTTGTCTTTACAGACAAGATAGATAAAACCAGCACTGAGAGATAAAAGGAACAAAGGGAAGGATTCCACTGATTGATGAATGGGAAAGAAGAGATTTGTCTTCACAAACAAATCATAGGTTTGCTGAAAAATGAAATTGGAGATTGAAAGATGAAAGAAACAATGGGGGAAACCCATCAATTCCAATAAGAATTAAAAATTGAAAGGGGGTTATATGTTAAAGGTGAATCTTTAGGTATTGGGCGTTCCAGGGAGTCTGTACCTCTCAAGCACCTCAGCCAATGGGGAAAGCGAGAGGGAAATTAGGATAAATAGGGGGCTTTTTCCTCCAAAAATTTGAGAGACTCAGGGGAAATGTCCCATGGCATGTCCCTTTATTCAAATAAAAGGACTCCTCTGTCTCCTTTTTGGACACAAACCTCTGGCATTTGTGGATTCATTTTCCTAACAGAGACAACACAGGAGCCGAGGGCTGAGGCCAGGCAGCAGCTGGAGCTGGAGCCAAGGTCAGTTCAGTTTCACAGCTCATCCCAGTTTGTGAGCTCCAGCAATCCCTGTGTCCCCAGCCTGCTTCCTTTGTTCACATCCTTGGTCAGCAAACAAACAGCCCTTGCTGCGGGTGCCTGCAGAGGTGTAAAGTTAATCCTGCTCCAAAAGTTCAAGTGAATCCTCCTCCTCCACCCCCTGCATCTTCCCTTTCCCACATTCCTGAGGATCAAGACCTGCTGCCGCAGAGCAGGGACTGGATCCCTCCAACTCCTCCCTGGGCACACAGCAGCCCTCAGCTCTCCCTCCTCCTGCCCTGCCCTGAGGGCTCCTGTGGGATGCTGGTTCCTGCTGCTCACGTTTCCCTGGGGACAGGACACAGCTCCTGCTGCCAGCCTGCCCTGCTGCCCCACAGCCCGGTCCCAAGGCCACCAGCAGCAGCACCTGGAACAGCCTGGCCCTGGGAGACACCTCACACAAACCTCACACCACCAGCAGCACTCCAGAAAGTCGTCAGGGCCCCCTGAACTCACCAGGATGGCACAGATGGCAACGTGGGAGCCTGCAGGACTTCTCCAGGGGGAGGTGGCAGCTGCCTTGGCCCTCTTGTCCCATCCTCCCTCATCCAAGGACAGTGGCCCACATGGAGGTGTCTTCCTGCTTCAGAGGGCACTGCCCTCACCTGTAGAGACAAAAAATAGGTTTTGTTTCCTGATGTTGAACAGAAAACTAAAATCCTACAGGCTGTGGTGGAGTTGAAGTGTCAGCATTCACCCTGAGCCCTGAAATCAGCCCATCTGGGACAATCCTCCCCTTTCTCCCTTGTTTCAGCCCCACTCCCTGCTCTCTCCTGAAGTCTGACATCTCTCCTGCTCTGACTGGCTGCTGTCTCTGAGCAACACCAAAGCAGTGCTGAGCAGAAGGAGAAAAAAAAAATATATATATACAGCAGCCTTTGAGCCATGCTTTTAATATTTCATCTTTCTTTTTCTGCCAGAAGAAAGGAAATTCCTTTTGCTGGCTGGGCTGCAACCTCACCCCCACAGCCCTGAGCCCCAGACAGCCCTGGCTGCCAGCCCCTGCAGGCACAGGGGGGGTGCAAGGCTCATCTCCCACCCACCCAAACCTTCCTGCTCCAACATTCCCTGGTGCCAGTCAGGAGGTGGCACTGAGGGGGCAGGGAGGGCTGGGCAGCCTCCTCAGAGCTACAGAATTCAGGATATTGCAGAGAATCCCTGCACTGAGCTCCACAGGCCACTCAGATGCCTCCATGGACCACTCCAGGTGGAAATTCTCCAGGCAAGGTGAGAGGTCAGCAGCCAGTGGGTCACCCTGAGTGACACCTGCCAATCCCTGCCACCACCTCTGTGGCAGAGCCAGCCACCCTCCCTCCCTGCCACCAGCTATCCATCAAGCATCATCTGTGTCAGGCCAGCTTTTCTTTTTAAATTTAATGTCTGTGAAGTGTTTTGGCTTTAAATTATTCCGCAGCCTCGCTGGCTCTGGCGGCGCTTCCCCGTCTAGACAGAACAATCTTTGCTGTCAGTGGAACAGATTCGCCCTGACATCCCCACTGAGATGTTGCTGCTGTTTTGTGCAAAGGAAAAAGGCTACAGAGCTCATTCTTTACAGTTTTGAGATGTGATTCCTGTCCATTCAGCTTCAAACAAACACCTCAATGAGCAGCCCTGCTGGCTGGGGTTTGATCTCTCTGTGTCAGGCAGGGACGGCTCAGCAGCAGCAGCAGGATCCCCCCTCTCCCACTGCTGCTCCCCATGTGCCTGCCCCTCCTGGGAGCCAGGAATTGCCACTCTCCTGTTCCTCCAAACCCTCCTGCTCTGGCTCTTCCTCTCCCAGGCTGCAGATCCCTGTGGCAGCACAGCCCCTGCTCCAGAACCTGGAGCCTCTGTGGCTGCAGGACAAGTCTTGGGTGTCTGAAAGGGACATTAAACCAGGTCAAAACATACCTTGCACACCAAGGCTCTGCCAGCATGACAGGCCATTAAAAAAAGCACTTTCCTCCCTTGTTCACCAAGGCAAAGATAAAGCAGAGTGAGTGTTCAGCAGCACCTCGTGTCAGCCCGTGGTACTTGGAGAGAGAAAACAGCCTGATCCAGCCAAAAATAACATTGTTCCCCTTTTGCTCTGCCGGAGACACATCCTTGACGCCTGCAGTCATGAGTGACAAGGACCAGCTGGGCACCCTTCCATCTCCTCTCCTGGTGAGACAGCCACCCAGGGGGCAGCAGGGAGGTGATCTCCACCTTGTGTGGGGCATTCCCTGCCCGGGCATCACCCAGGGGAGAGGCACAGCCCCAGGACAGAGCCCCTGAGGAGCCGGACACGCACAGTCACACAGGAGCCTCCGTGTGAAGGGCAAGAGCTCAGCTCCAGGGATGCTTCTGTGTGGCCAGAGGGGGCTGGAGAAGAGCTGGACACACCCCCAGGCACTTCTATAGGGTGGCAAAGGGCCATTTTAGCTGATTTCATTCCCAAAATGCCTCTGGAGCTCTAGGATGTGCCCAGTTCAGAGCAGGCTGGATCAGCCTTCCTGTGTTACCATTTAATCCCAGAGCATCACACAATAAATCAGGTGCAGAAGTAGCACAGGAGGAGACACTTGCCTCTAAATAGCCAAGCAGAAAAAACGCCTGTGAATATTCAAATGGGAGAAGTGAAGTCGTGAGGCAAGAAGGGCTCTCTGTGCTCTTTGCACAGGCTCCCACGTCCAGCAGCACAACGGGAAGAGCCACAGCAGGAAAAGCTTCAGGGCAGCTCCACACCTGCTTCCCACCCTTCCCGTGATGTGCAACCTCGTAAACTCATCCCTGTGCTGACCTCCGGGGAGATGTGGAAGTTTCCCTCCCCCAGCTCTGGCTCTGCCCCACAGGGAGCAGCAATCCTGGCTGTGCCACAGCCACAGCCCCGCATTTGGAGCAGCCCCCAGCACACCCACCGCAGGCAGGAGCAGATGGCCCCGGGCTCCAGGGAGGCAGAGCCGAGCGGGGGAACATCCCACCCATCCCAGAGCTGTGGCGTGCAGCCCCAGGGACTGAGTGTTCCAGGGAAAACAGCACCGGGCAGGCACAGCAAACAGCAGATGGATGGATGTGGCCTTTGCTGGGAGCACGGAGACCAGCCCACACAGGATCCTCCACAAGCTCACAGCCCGGGGATGGCTGGGAGCATCCTGCAGCAGCACCTTCTGCCTCTCCCTTCACCCACAGCTCTTTGATTCAGCGAGGCTTTGCCCCAGATCTGGGGGAGCAGCAATTGCTCCTTTGAGGTGCCTTGAGCAGCTGCTCTCTGAGTTGATGGAGAGCTGAGTAAAGCCCTCAGCCCCTCCAGCTGCACCAGCCCTGCTGATGCCCAGAGCCACGATAAATGGAGTTCCAGCTCCCCGGGAGTGCTCGCTGTCCTCCCGGGATGGAGGTGTTGATGCAGGGGCCGGGCTGGGGGAGTGAAGCGCTGGAAAAATGATACAGAAAGCTCATTAGCACATCCTTAATAGCCCTGAAATTGCTGTGAGGGCCTCTGGCAGCTCTCCTCGCCCTGGGCATCGTCAGGGCAGCTCCGTGCTCGGAGCCAGCGCCTGCACACCGGGCATTCCCAAGGGGAACGGCTCAGCACATCTGCTCCAAATCCAGGGACTCCGGCAGGAGCCGGGGCATCAATCACCGAGATGTTACTGCTGCACGCTGCTGCTGCCCTCTGTGAGGAGAGGCACGCTGTGCCTCAGTTTCCCTGCCTGTACGGGAGAGATGTGACACCTTCCGCCCACCTCGGTGATCATCCCCTGCTCTCAGTTCTCGTTCTGCCCAAAGGAGCTTTCAGTGATACATTTGGGGGGATTTTCACGCAGTTCAGAGGTGCTGCCTGCATTTCCAAGGCCACCCAAGCACATTGTTAGGAAAATTAACCCACAAACGCCAGAGGTTTGTGTCTAAAAAGGAGACAGAGGAGTCCTGTAACTTTATTGGAATAAAGGGAGAGGCCGTGGGACATTTCCCCTGGGGTCTCTCAAATTTTTGGAGGAGCAGCCTCCTTTTTATCCTAATTTCCTGGCCGCATTTCCTTCTCTCCCCATTGGCTGAGGGCTACAGACTTCCAGCAATGCCCAATACCTAAAGATTCCTCTTTAACGTATAACCCCCCTTTCAATTTTTAATTCTTATGGAACTGATGGGTTTCCCCATTGTTTCTTTCATCTTTCAATATCCGATTTCATTTTTGAGCAAACCTATGATTTGTTTGTGAAGGCAAATCTCTTCTTTTCCATTCATCCATCAGTGGAATCATTCCCGTTGTTTCTTTTATCTCTCAGAGCTGGTTTTATCTCCCAGCAGACCCAGTGCTGGTTTGTAAAGACAAATCTGTCCTTGCTCTCAACATCAACACAGAATCCCAGAATGGTTTGGGTTGGGAGGGACCTCAGAGCTGCTCTCACTGCAGGGACACCTTCCCAGGTTGCTCCCACCCCACCCAGGCTGGCTGCAGACCCCTGGCACAGCCCTGCGTGTCCCTGTGCTGTCCCCAGAGGGACACGGGTGTGGACACAGCTCCAGGCAGGTCTCCAGCACACCCTGAGCCAGCCCAAGGGCTCCAGGCTGGATCAAAGGAGCAATTTTGGTTTCCCAGAGCTGAGGCAAAGCTTTCTCCCTGAATTAATGACCTGGCTTATTAAATTAAAAATGCTACTCCTGAGCAAGAAGGGGACAGGAGCAGGAGCAGGTCCCACCTTTAAGCACTGCACCTCAGCTCCACTTTTCATGGCACCTGCACTGAAGGGATTCAATAACTCCTGAGAAATGCCAAGCCAAGAAGCTTTTAAGAACTCCTGAATTGCCTTTTTAAGAGGCAGGGCACATGTGCAGCTAATCCAGTCTTAAAACTAATGATTTAATTTACCTTTGGAGAAGCAAACCGGCATAAATTAATATGTCCCAGTAGTATAACATAAGCATGTTTTATCTAGAGATTATGTTGATTAAATCATCAAGTGTCATAATCTTCCCTTCGTACCTCAATAAGCTGGGGAGAAAAAAAATCCCTAAAAATGTAGATTTTTTTTTTCTTCCTAAGCCTCAGGAGGGAAGTGCACGTTCAACTCCCAGCAGAGTGAGCACAGGAGACTCCCCACCCTGGCAGGAGCTGCTCCTGCTGGTGTGGTACCAAGAGGTAAAAGAAAGCCCGTGGAAGCAGTGCCAGGAGATGGAGGACAGCACTTGTGGGGTTTCACTCTGGACCTGAGGGGGTCAGCTCTGGCTCCTCCAGGCCGTAAAAATGTAGAAGGACAGGAGACTCCAGAGCCATTGGTCATGTGAGCTGGAAATTCCAGCGGCTCAGACCCACCACACCTCAGGGAGGGGGAAAAGCACAGAATCCCCCTGAGAACACCCCCCTGCCGCCTCCCTCGCCTCATTTCTGCCCGTTGCCACTCGCTGAAGGACTGAACCACCCACCCCGATGAATCATCAGCACCTACCTGGGCTGTCCCCACCTGCCGGGAGTGGCTCTTCAGCCACAGGCGGTTCCTGCGGGACTCAGCTCAGACTGTCTCCAGGCAATCACGGCCAGGCACTCGAGGCTCCCTGGCTTTGTGTGCCGGCTCTGTGGATGGCTGGAGAGCCCTTGGGCCGGCCACTTCAGACGCACAAACACCCTTCATTCCCAGCCCATGCAGAACCCCAGGCGAGATGGAAAGCTTCCCTTGGAGAAGGACAAAGGAGCTCGTTAAGAGGAGGTGTCCAAGGCCAAAAAAACATCTCCAACAACAGAAAGCCCCTCCCACGAAACAGCCAACTCTAAATCATGTGAGCACCCACACCAGCAGCAGTCTCCAGCAAGAAATCCGGATTTACAAGGTCAAATCTCAACGTGAGCAACTCGGCCTCACCCTCCTCATCCCCCCCGGTGCTTGTGAAATGAGTGGGGTTTGCAAAGAAAGGGCAATTAGCAGATGTTGTTTGATTTGGTTATTGGCGAGGTAGGGCAGTGAGAACCTGCCAGCAGTGCAGGTTCCCCCCACAGCTCTGTGCCTGCTTCCTCACAAACACGGGGATTTCTCCACGTCTGGAAGAGCTGGGGAGCCTTCAGAGGAGAAAGGGCATTATTTCAGAAAACATTTTAAAACCAGCCTGAAGTTGTCAAGAGGAACACTCTGCTCAGTGTCTCAGGCAGAAAACACATCTCCATCCAAACACTCTGTCCCTGCTAGGAGGTAAAGGGTCCATTTTCAGGCTCTGAAAGGAGCATGGGTTTTTCCTCAGAGAGGAGACACTGTGTGCTGACTTGCATCATGACAAACATGGAAGCTTCAAGAAGTTCACTGACTCTTTTTTAAAATTATTATGATTATTACTCATTTCTGTGGTCCTGCAAACCTGCCTGATGATTCAGAGAGCAGAGGGGGGTTGTGCTCCTTTCCATGAACCATTAAACTACAACTCAGACCCAAGCCCTTTTCTCCCCTAGAAGCAAACCTCCAAGTCTTACTGACTTCCCTAAAACAATCCAGGCAGAGGAATGTCATTTATGAACAATTCTTCACATGTTTCTGATGCTGCTTTACAGCAGAAATAACCTGACCCTCTCCCTCTGAGAGTGTCTGTGCCTGTGCAGCTCTGAACAGCATTTCCCTTCCAGCCTTTATGACCTCTTCAGTGCAATTAATGGGGCCCCCAAAAGCCTGGGGCCCCCATTACTCCTAAATGAAACATCTTCAAAGCCATTAATGCCACTTGCCTTCTGCAGGACCCTCATTCCAGGCAAGCCTGACATTTTGACAGATCTTCACACTCTCCTTCACCGAGGAAATGCACCATTGCACCAGGTTAATTTTTTTAGGATTGATAGAAAATCTCTTCCTCTAGGTAAACATAAGACAAACATCTACACACTGTGTGGAATTACGTGTCAAGCCCCTTGGTAAAACCAGCTTATCTGCCAGCAACAAGCCTGACAAATCCTTGGTGCAGATGTCTTTCTTTCCCCACTTTGAATTGCACACAGAGGCCTCAGTGTTCAGAGGCAGGGAGGGGGTTCCCCTCATGGATCATCCCCATCCTGCCTGTGCTTCCACCTCCCTGCTGGGACAGCTGCCTTGGGAAAGGAGGATTTGGGGAAGATATCCAGAGGAAAGCCTTACCCAAAAAAACAAAACAAAAAAAAAAACCCAAAAAAACAGAAAAAACAAACAAACAAACAAAAAAAAAAAAACAAAAAACCAAAACTCAAAAACCCCCGCACAAAACCAAACCAAACCAACAAAACCCAACCCCCAAACAAAAAACAACAACAAAACCAAACCAAACAAACCCCCCATATAAAAAACAAACAAAAACTACAAAAAAACCCCAGAAACCCAAAAAACCCCAAACAACCCCGAAAAAAAACCAAAAAACCCAAACCAAACAAAAACCACAAAAAAAAATCACCCAGCCCAAAAAAAAACAACCAAAAAACCGCAAACAACCCCCCCAAAAACAAAAAAAAAACCCAAAAAAAACAAAAAAACAAACAACACCAAAAAAACCCTTACAAAAAAAAAAAACCCCACAAACTAAAAAAACCCAAAACCCCACCATGACAGGGAGGTTTCCTGACCTCTCCCCTGGGGCTGGAGGTGTGCTGGGAGAGGGAAGCTGTCTGCAAATGGCACCTGTGCCACGTGTGCCCCTGGCAGAGCCTGTGGCAGAGGATGCTCAGCTCCCAGTGACAGTGACCAGCAGAGCTCTGTCACTCTGCTGCTGCTCATTCCCCAGGAGAAAATTCAACTTACAGACCTGACCTACGAGCATTTGCTTTCTGGTTTTGAATGCATTCCCCTCTCCCCCCAAGCTGGGGGGAGAAATCTTCCACAGGAGGTCAAAGCCCACAGATGTCAGCCTGTTCCTCTCCCTCTCCTTCTGCAATCCTTCAGCTGCTTGATGCCCTGGGGGAGCCAAAGGTGGCAGGGACAAAACCCGTGATCCCTTCAGGATGGATTTGATTGTCTTTAGCTAATGAGTTCCACCTTGGAGAGGGAGATCCTCCTTGCCAAGGAGGCCCTCTCTGAGCTTCACCTAGAGGCTGTATGGACATTGCCATTCCACACTCAGCATCCTGGACAACAAGTGATTAATGATCCCCAGGGAGCTGCCATCTGCTGATTAACAGAACATCCCCTGGTCTCCACCGACTGCCAAGGGAAACGTGCTCCCTTCCCGTGGCGTGATTTGTGCAACCAGCTTCTCACACTCAGCCCCCAAATGGAGCTGGAATTGCAGAAATCAGCCATCACCTGCTCCAGAGAGAGCCTTGGCCTGTCCAGGTACATGGAGAAGGGGCAGGAGTGTGACACTGAAGAGATGATGTGCTCAGAGGTGTAGGGGAAGTTCTGACATAGCCAAAAACCTACAACAAAGCCTTAAGGAAGGTTAAGTTGCCCTCAAGCCCAGAGTAAAAGCTAAGTTGAGGAAGGATGAAGTAATTTCTAGCTGAGTTACCAGAGGCAGCTCTCAGCTTTTGGCCGATCACTGCTCTCCTGTGCCTCAGCCTCCCTGAGTCACCAAGTCTGTCCTCATTTACTTCTCTCCATAGAAACCCTTGAGATCTGTATTTCCAAAGCACTCAGGGGGTAAGATCAGCGGCAGGACAGGCACTGGCTGCCCTTCACAGCAGTGCCCAAGCAGGGAAGGAGGATGCTCCGCACCGATGCAGGGCTGGCTCCTCCCGCCCGCGCTGCTCAGCAGCCGGCGATTGCCACAGCAACAGGACAGGGGAGAAGAGTGTTCCTCCAGAACGGATTGGGTTGCTTTTAAGTGGATGAACATAGGAGAGTTTGTTTCTAACCTGTCAGGAGCAGGTCGGTGTGAAATTGGAAGCGCGGGAGGAGTTTGGCTGGGTGAGCACAGGCGGGGTGAGGGGATGGAACACCTGAGCCAGGTGTGGGTCTGGTGGAGTCCCAGCACTCAGGAGACCTTGTCACCAATGCACACAGAGCCGTGGCTGCTCACCCCCTCTGTCCCCAAGCCACAGGGCTGAGCTGCAGTGATCTGCCTTCCCAAAGTGAGACCCCAGTGCTGGAGCTGCAGCCCCGCTCCCGGCAGTGTGAGCACACAGCGAGGTCAGCAGCAGCCTGTGCTCCGCCCCAAAACCTTCTGAGAGGCTCATTAACCCAGTTAATGGGGCAGGAGCAGCACTGACACCGCGCCGCCCCATTTCATCTGTAACAACGTCCCGAAGGACTCGGAGCATTTGGCCGGAGCACTCAGGGACGCCTCAGGAGCTGTGCCAGGGGTGAGAGCAGGCAGCACATCCCAATAACACAGAAGGTAAAAATCCTGTTTTCCAGTGAGCAGCGAGGCTCTCCGTGTGCTCTGATGATGATGATGATGATGATGGCTGGGTTAAACAGCCAGGGGGTGTTTAACCTTCCTCACCTTCCTGCCTTCCCAGCTGCCCCTTCCAGCAGGAGCTCGGGACGTGTCTGCTCCCTAAAGGAGACCCTGGGGAAGCAGGGTGAGAGCCAAAGGATCACTTGGGACACCCCCATTTCTGTGATCCTGGCAGCCCCTCTGCAGCACACTCACTCACTGAGGGGACAAGTGACAGGCAGGGTGGAGGGTGGCACATCTGGGTCAGAGGCATCACCCCAGTGCCAAACCACGCACCCAGAGCCTGCCTGGCCCTGCACCACATTCCCCTCCATCCGAGGCACCACATGGATCCTGCCAGGTCCCTGGCAATGAAAGGCTGCAGAAGCCCTGCAAAGGTTGGCTAGAACACATTAATTAATGTAGCAATACCTCAGAATGTGAGTGAATATGCAGCAGCAGCCCTGAGCAGGGTGTGTAACACGGCACGCTTGGGTGGCTGAGGGAGAGGGCTCGTGCCTCTGCTCTGCTGGCTGCATCCATTAATTACAGCCCCATTAGGCAGGCAGGAAATGCTCCCAGCAGCAGCACCTCGCTGCTCTGTCATTCAGCCCAGGAGCAGGACAGAGAGAGCAGAGCTGAGGCCTAATGGAGATGGAGCAGCTGCCAGGCAGGATGGATGGGGAGACACCCCTCTGCAGGTTATGGATGCCTCTGCTTGGGTGACAAGATAAAGAGACACTGCACACCTCAGGAAGGCCACAGGCAGTGTTTGGGGCTGTTCACATCCATTACAAGGCACAGGGGTGAGATTCCCCCCAAGGCCCCCAGCAGTGGGGCAGCAGAGCCTGGCACAGGCCAGCCCAGCACATCCTGCTGCATCCTGCATGCTCCCTTTGGCCATCCCGGGATTTCAGAGCAAACAGAACCTTCAGACTTCTCTGAGAAAGCCACATTAGCACTAAAAAGTGCCCAGCCCTGCTCACTGCTCCAGAGACTCCTCACTGCACTGGTGGGGCTCTGGCACAGGGTGCCCAGAGAAGCTGTGGCTGCCCCTGGATCCCTGGACAGGGCTTGGAGCACCCTGGGATGGTGGAAGGTGTCCCTGCCATGGCAGAGGGTGGAAGATGATCTTTAAAATCCCTTCCAACCCAAACCATTCTGTGATTCCATGATTCTCTCCAAGGATCTGCCTTTCACACCCCACCTGCCCTGCCCAGACACACCCCACAGGCAGCCCAGGTATGAGAGCACCAACACTGCAGCTTTGCAGCCCAAAAGAGCTGCTAAATCCTGCCCTTCACAGCACCTGGAAATGGCAGACAAGCACCTGTGTCCACTCAGATGGATGAAATCATCCAGGAGCAAAGCCCTGCTGTAGCAGAGCCACCAATTGTCCTTTCCTTGGAACAGACAATTATCCATCTTCAGGGGACAGACACTGCACTTCTGTATTTCATCCAGACTTCCAAAGCTCTTCCCAAAATTGTTATTTCAATGGAAGAGGAAACAAATCAATAGTTTTGAATCCTCTCAGGGGAGAATGAGACCAAGAGGCTGAGGCAGGGCTGGTAACAACCCTGCCATGTTTCATTTCCCTTTCCTGAACTGCAGAACTCCAGGCTTGGTCCAAAATGAGACCTAATCAATATTCTAATGCTGAGATCCCATTACAGACTGAGCACCCCGGGGTCCCAAGTTCTGGGTCAAACTCTCCCTCATGTCTCAGTTTTCCAGACAGCCTTGAACCAATTGTTTTAGCAATTCCCAATCTCAATGGATGAGATTTTTACCACCCCAGAAATCCTTTCCTACAGAATCTTTTCCTCCTGCTTTTCTACTAATTTTGTGCAACTGCTTTACATGATTTAGTATCATCAGTATTCAGAGCCTTCCCCATTACGTGATGCCTCATGATGTGCAAGGTTTGGAATGTTTCTTCTCTAATCACATCAGAAAAAAATCTTCCTGTGGCTGTTTAGGCAGTGTTACTGAATTTTAGATCATGGGCAAAAGGCTATTGCTTCTCCAAAATGAGTAATTCTTCAGTGTTAAGAGGAGCTTGATATGATCAGCAGCTGCCTTCAACTGTGTGACAGAAATCAATTGTTTATCAAACACCCTGAAAAAAATAACCAGGAAAAAGCCCAAAACAAAAAATCTGACTTACCTCCTCATTTAATGATGCCAGCAGATATGGAGCTCCATCCATGTGTCCTGAGCCTGTCCTCCAAACCTGTGTCAGCCAGTGCCACCAGTCTGTTCACTTAAAAACCCTTCAGTCACCAGTTCCAAACAGGATTTAAACCATCAAGCAGAAACCTTGACTAAAGACACCAATTTTCCCCCTGGATTTGCATTTGTATTTATTTTTTTATTAAAGCTCTCATGACCTGAGCTGCCCATTAAACTTGCAGAGATCTGCAGGCAGTGACCACCCTCCAAAGAACCCTAAACTCAATAAAAATAAGGAGTGTTAATAAAGTGAAATGAAAAATGTACATTTCATCATTATTCTGCCTTTTTTCCCCCCTCTCAAGATTCGGGGCAGAACATGGGGATGCAAATTAGAACTAAATGAAAAATGACAAAAGCTACCTGAGGCATCCAGAGAACTGATAGCTTTCAAATGTGAGATTGATGGAATAAATCAGCAGCTGCTTCCCGTGGGTTACAGCTCCTGCTTCCAGAGCCCTACAAATGCCTGGCTTTGCTCAGAGCATTGCTATTTTAGAACCAAAGGCTCAAGGAACTCTTCCTGTGCTGCTCTTCAGCATTTTAATGATGTGAGGGGAGTTGAGACACCCATCCTGTTTGGATACACACCACAGAGAATATTTTGCATTTCTTTTGTCATCTAAATGTTATTTAAATGTTGGTCCCAAGGTTCTTTGAGCCACTCTCTCCCTTCTGCTTATTTATAAGCATCACATTGGAGGGGAAAAAAAACCCCAAATATTTTGGGGGGGTTTTGGTTTTCATAAACCCAAGTTGTTCTTCATGGCTATTTAAAAATTAATATTTTACAGAAAAGCATTCTTGCTTAAAAAGGAGGAATCTAAAGAAACAGAATTACTCACTGTAAAGTGATAGGCACTTAAGTACTACAAGATGTTTTGGCATTCCCAAAGTTTGAGCTGATGTTAAATATTAAAGGGGTTTTCCACAAAGGGGTTTCAGCAAAACATTACAATAGTGGAATTCTGTTTGAAATTTGAAGTTTCAGTGACAACAGGTTTTCAGTAAATAACAGAAGAACAGAAACGTGCATTCTTTTGTTTTCCAAATACTTCACTGTATTTTAAATTCTTAGTTTTAGGATTGGGCAAACTAAAAATAGTAACAGCAAGCCTTAGACACCCTTCAGATCTTCTGAATATTTCAGTGTTTGCTTCTGTGGAACAAGAATGCAAGTGCTGCTTTTCCTTTTTTCTGAAGGAGGAAGAACCTCAGTTATCCACAAAGCTATTTCTTTTAGCTTTTATTAAATTCCCCAGAAATTTACAAAAAACAAGGCAAACAATTAAGGTTTCTGTCATTAAACCCCTTTGTATCTTTACAAAATTCCAGGCAGAGCACATAAACGAAAAAAGCCAATTTTGTGTGTTAGCATTTGTCCTTGGAAAAAGCCCCTTTGGAAACCTCTCTGTTGAGAATGATGGCAAAAACCCCCTGGAAGTTGGCTCCCTGATCTGGCTTCCTTCCACTGCAACATCTATT
This sequence comes from Alaudala cheleensis, assembly GCA_013398995.1. Taxonomy (NCBI): domain Eukaryota; kingdom Metazoa; phylum Chordata; class Aves; order Passeriformes; family Alaudidae; genus Alaudala; species Alaudala cheleensis. Next base: position 19,583 of record VWYE01024486.1, on the reverse strand, counting down.
GGCTGGGAGGGAAATGTCCTTTTTATTTTCCACATATCAACATCACAGTCCATTTCTCAAGGCAATTAAAAAAAAATGCTTAATATGACTCAGCCAACTGCAGTTTAACCCTCAATAAAAGTCTATTTTTGGCAGAAGGTTCACCTTTCTTTAAAAAAACTGTAACAAGGAGTTAAAGCCATTTCCTAAATTTACTTTGAATGCTGTTCCTAATGAGGATTAAATTGTTTCATACCTGCAGCAAAGCTGTTTCTGCTCACAGGCTTGGGATCCTTCAAGACTGATGACAAGCAGGCAAAGAGCAGACAGAAAAGCCAATTTTCTCTTAGAATTCAAGCAAGACCTTGTCCATCTCCTTGAGTAACTTGTCTCTATTTTTCCAACCCGTGGTAGGAAATCTTCAGTTCTACAGCTGATGTCTCCACTCTTGATCTCCCCATGCCTCATCCTCACCACAGAACTACTTGTGCATCCTTTTAGGATTAAAAAAAAATTTTAAAAATGCACTTGCTTCCCTGAGTGCACAGCAAGGCACTGCACTTTATCACTTGCAGCCTCACAAATGGCTCAGGCCATTACAGAGCAGCCTGGCAGCATAAAAAAAATCCAGGGTACAATATTCATGTACTCTGTGAGACACATCTACTCTTCATGGTGATAGACAGAGGCAAGGCAGACTTTCATTTCATTAAGAAACTGAGGATGGAGTGGCCTATAAACAAAATTCCTTCAGTGCAGCAGTTGAGTTTGAGCCATTTAGAGCAGTACAGCCCCTCCTCAGGGCTGCCAAAAGCAGAAATGAACAGTTCCAAGGCTGACCCAGGGGCACTGGGGAAACTGGCAAGGAATTGTGGCAGAAGGAAGTTGTACAAACCTCACACACCCTTCCTGGAGGCACAGGATTGGTGTGGCAGAGTCTGAGATCAGGGTTTGCCACCTGCCCTGGGGAAGCAGTGCCCTGATTCAGCACAGGCCCATGGAGTCCCTGTCCAGCACTCACTGACATCCCAGCCACACTGCTGTGAACTCCCCAAATCAGCCCAGGACAGGGAACAGCACAGCAGCACATGGCTGCTGGCAGGGTCTCCCCAGCACTGAGTGAGTGCCCAGCTATTCCCACAAATAGATGTATTGATAAAGTGATACATTCAGGAAATAAATCCTGCTACTTCCTCAGCACTTTTTATTATTAGAACGATGTTCATTTAAAGACTCAGTGACAAATCCTGTCTGCTGCATCATCACCTCATCAAAAACCTGTGACATGTGCAGAGAATGTTAAGTTATATTAAGTAAGCTGTTAACTTGACAAAATCCAGCCTGCTGTGTTCTGCCTGCCTGAGCTGCAGCAGAGATGGCACCTTGTCAAGGGGTGGGAAACACCCTCTCCTTCCCTGCCAGAGCTCAAATCCACTCCAAACACAGCAAAAAGCAAGTCAGGTGTCTCAGTCACATCAGGAACTCAGCCATCACACTCCACTCCAGACCCACGTAGAGGCACCAGTTTCTGGGATGTGACTGCCACCCAACTGCAGGAGAGGAATGGGCACAGCCACTGCAACTGCCCTCCCTGCACTCCACTTATCCTGACACCAAAGGAAGGCTGGATGGGTGCTCACAAGAAGGCAGCTCAACAGCAAAACCAGAAGATGCCTCAAAGTGACAGATACTGAGGAAGACAGAATTTACAACTTTGTGACTGGTAATCAAAAGGAGCACAGAGTTGTTCTGCTCACAAGGCAGAGATGTGACAGCACTGCCAGGGCACCATGTGGCTCCTGCCAAGGCAGTCACACATGGCATTGGTGCTTCCAGCCATCAGCAAATGACTGGGAATAACAAAGGAATGCCAGAGGCAGATCTTCAAACACCTGGGGAGCACCTCAATGTCATTCATTGGATATTTTCACACCTGTGCTGCAGGAGGGCAGGTGTAGAGACCCAGTGGCACCTCCAGCAATTCAAACAGCCTTCAAGGGGAGCTCTCTGCAGAACATTTCAGGGAATGAAGGTCCCAGCTAACAGCAAGTCAAGGCCACTTCCTACTCTGTACCAGGCTCCTTGGGAGGATGCTGCAGATATCCCATCAGCAGGATCCCACCACAACCTGTGATTCTGAGCATCAGTGGGAAAAGTGAAATTCATCTTCTGCCTCTCTGTGTCTGTGAGTGATTTCAGACACACACAGAGTTCATACAGCCTTGCTTTCTGCAAAATCCAGGTAATTATTCCTTTCATTTAGTCATCCACCTATCCCAGGTAATTATATCAGCAAACAGACATACTCTGCTTTTATTGAAGGGTTTTTTAATGTGAAGAGAAATGGAAGCTTCTGACTAACCACACGTGACTCTGAGCTACATTAAAATCACTGGATTTTCAGCTGTTTCTGAGCTGTTCACACAATCCTAAAAAAAATCTCCAGTCTTTCAACAGTCCATCCAATAAAGCTGATGTGCACTAGGAAGGCTGGAGGCATCTCTCAGCTGCAGCTGAAACCTGGCAGGATTCATCTTTTGCCCAAAATCCTGAGCCTGGCAGGAAAACAAGGCCAAAAAGCACGAGTAATTTCAGGTCTCAACAAGCAAAGCTTCTTCCACTGGTCTGACTCCCAACAGAAACATGATGATGATGTTTTTGACACACCAAGTCCAGTCTGTGCACCACGAAACAACAATGAAAAGGAGGATGATGCAAAGTCTTCTCCAACAGTCACCCAAAATACAAAGAGAGAGCATACAGAAGCTTGATGCAAAATCCAGAAATAGTCCAGGGCAGTGCTTGGGCATCACTAAAGGTTTAAGGACTACTGGGGATTATGTGGCCAGCCACAAAAGTGTCTCATCAGAGGTCAGGCCTGTTCCCTGCTGCTGGCAGGGGTGAGCAGCCTGTGGGCCCCTGGCAGAGGTTGGTGATCCAATAAAACCCAGGACAGGGCAGGGCAGGGCAGTCTCAGGTGGCCGATCGGCGGCGGATCACGAACACGCCCCGCTGCAGCTGCCCCAGGTAGATCCTCATCTTGGTGCTGTCACTGGTTTTCCTCACCCAGATCTGCAGGAGAGGAAGGACAGAAAGAATGAGGCAGGGAGATGAGTTAGGGGAGAAAAAGGGAAAACTTTCAGCAAGCACTACACAGATGAACTCAGTGTCTTGGTGTGGGAGCTGGGCACTGCAGGGGGCACAGAGCAATGAGGTTAAATCCCCTCTCCCTCTCCACATGAGGCATTGCAACCTGAGTAGAAAATGAAACAGGGTGTCTAACTTCACCTTCTTAACTTCCTGCTCCAAACAGTCCTCAAGAAAAATGACTCTTTCAAGCACCATCAGGAAAGCAGGCTCCTCCTGTGACAGTTCACAACAGAGCCGTGGCACCGAGCTCTGCCTAATCAAGACTAAGTCTCTCAAGATCCACAGATCATAAAATTATCTATCCTGGGATTTGCCTAGACAAGTAACTATTAGTCAAATGAAAAGCTTGTTCTGATTCAGTTCCATGGAGCATTTCCCAGAGTGTAGCACAGAAATGGTGTCTGAGATAAAAGGGCCTCTCTTCTGAACACCTGCATGGAAGGATTCACACTGTGTGTTCCTCAGGACAAACTGCTGCCACTCCACAGAGTTTCTGAAATCACCTTCAAGGTGTTTAGATCTAAAAACCTGTACTTTAGAAATCAAGTCTGAGCAATTTCCTCTGCATTATATCCTTCTAAAAAATTCCAACATATTTAAATAAATACATGGAGGAAGAATTAGCCACTCCTTAGCACTGCAGTATTTTAGGAAGTCAGTCCAGTATTTCCTATTGCAAAGGATTATAAAGTTATGTTGGCCTGTGATTAACTTTTTTTTCATTCATATATTAGCTACAGGCCTGATAAGTAAACTGATTTAACTCTATTATTTAATTATAAATTGGCTTTATTAGCAGGACCCCTCAATATAAGATAAATTTTGTATTTGCCAGGATTTTCTCATTCAATTATTTCTCCAGAGAAATTAAAATCAACATTCATTCATAATCATCTCCCAACTGCAACATTTCCAAGGATCTGGCATGTTTTTCTTGCCAAAAGAATTAAAAAATCCATAAACTTCAAGCAAGTGTAGGAAACAAACATGTACAATTTTATACCCTACCACAGTATGCTGGAGTGATACATTAGTTTTGCTAAATTACCGTAATAACTTTTAACAAATTTTAATGCATCCATGAGCTCCCTACCACTGTTTTTATCTGAGCAACCAACTGAGTGCCACAAGTGCCACTGCAAGGGAACAGCTGTGACACAAACAGATCCCACATGCAACTCCTTCTGGGGAAAATAAAGTGTTTTCCCTTAGCTGCCACAACAAATTAAAGTTCCTTTATTGGCTGATTGAGGAGAAGTGCACTCAAGTCTATTATTTCTTTCCCTGAAGTGTCTGGAGTCTGCAAGCAAAGAACAAAGTGCTCCCTTTGCCCAACTGCTGCAGGAGCTTGCAAAACACAGGACTATCCTTCAGAAAGAGAGCAAGTCTCTTCCCATCTCAAAAAGAGATTTCTCAAGTCAGTTTTATCTTGGCTTCTGCTTCTTTACACACCAGACAGGGATCTATCTCTAGCCCTAAGTAACCCATGTCTGTCCCCCCTCTGCTGACAAATAAAAGCAGCCACAACCTCGTTGGCGCCCACAGAACTGATCACACAGCTGATCTTGGTGTTCTCTTTAGACTCCAGGTAAATAGCTTGGCTCTTGTGGTACCTGCAAAAAGAAAAGAAAAAAAGTAAAAAAAAAAAAAGGAAATGCATGAATGCACTCTTGATAAATGTGGACAGAGTAAATCTGAAGTCTGCCTTTCTTTGTACATCACTTCTGCCCTCTTTGCAAGACAGTGGGTGATTGATCACACACACTCTGCATTTCTTGGTGTTCTGAAATGCAGGAGGGTCTTAATTCACATCCAACCCTGCACTGAAGGTCACTGGAAACAGGTTTCACAACTGCAAGGGGAGGCAGAGCCCCAGCCCAGGGGAACAGTGACTGACAACACAGCCAGGCTGCAAGGGTTAATCCAAGCAGCCTCTCCCATTTCAGACACAGGATGGATTTCAGAGGGCAACTCCTTATTTTACCTGACAAAATATGACAGAGTAAATCACAGCTACTCAAGTTATTCCCCAATACAGAATTACTAGAGCACCACCACAAGTGAATTACCCTCAATCAGTGCAGTCTGTGCATTGTTTAATGAGACCTCCAATCTCTAATGCTGTCCTTTGTGAAAATACCCAAAATGGTAACTAATGGGTAACTAATTCTGTAATGAGCTGTAAATATCTACCATAAGGAGACCATGACTAAACATATCCATTTCATTCCATTTTAGATCATATTTTAAGCTCTCTGTTGTTCTTAATGTGTTGTGTATAAAACAAAGACCTGAAATTTGTAACTCTGAATTGTTTGATTCTGTGGACTTGCCTCTTTCACAGCCCACACTTCTCCAAGTGCTGCAGTGTGCCAGCCCCCAAACCCCACTTTCTGATCATTCTGTTCCACAGGCAGAACTGATTACACAGGAGCAGGTGATTTGTAAGTAAATCATCTTAATCAAGCAAGCACCAAAATACTTCACAGTTATAAAACCATGACTGTATTTCCACCTTTGCCCTGATCATGATTTTATCTGGGCAATGCAAGCTGCAGAATCCCTGCACAGATACTTCCAGAGACTGCCCAGTGCAACCCCCTGCAGCCTGACTGGCACATGCAAAGTGCAGGGATTTATTGAAACCTCCCAGTTATTTCTGCAATAACCATACTGTACATGTGGAAGCCTTCCAATGGTTTATTCCACAATCTCTTCCTGCTGGCTTATGCACTCAGAATTTTCACACTGCTTGCCAGTAACTGCACTGAGTGTCAGCTTTGAGGCTTCCAAACATACTCATTACCCATGGAGGGGTGAGGGGATAAAAAAAAATCCCCAAATCCTGAAACCTTTAAAACAATGGACACACATGTGTCTTTCTCCTCTGTTTTCAGAAACATTGTCAGTGGGTTCCAGGGCAATGCAGGAGCAACAATGATCTGAGCCAAAAAACCTCAGTTTAGTGAGTCCAGATGTCATTAAATGATACAGAGGAACTCAATAAGCTCCTACAAACCCCAGGCCTCACTGAGATGAGACAGAAATCTCAGTCCAGCAGTGCCCTACCATGCCATGCTGGGAGTACTTCAGCAAGAGTTTTGATCCTGATAAAATCAGGAGTGCAGGTGATGCCAGTGCAAACAACAGCTCCCAGTTTTTAGCTGGGCCCTCACAGACAAGGAAATATTTTTTTCCCCCTCTTTTCATTTTTGATTCCCAGTGAAAGCCAAAGCTGATGACACACATGTCAGAGGCTTCATCCAGCCCTTGGATTTCACATCATGAACGACTCTCCCTCAGTAAATTAATGCTAATTGTGCCCAGGAAAGGCAAAGAAGCAAGTCAGCAGTGTTTCACTGAAGGGCTGTCTCAGCTGTCTCATGCTCCATGCTCACACAGCACAGCACCCTGAGGCATCAGTTACCTGGTCAGGTCTCACCCTCCTGCCAAGTTTGTATTTCCAGAGAGGGATGGGATTGAGGAAATTACCTCACATGAAAAATGCAATGGGGTTTCATTTGGCTTTCAAGAAAGCAAAGAGTCAAACAACTCTTGCTGTTGCAGTAGGGAAAACACACCAAATGAGGCAAGCAGAAATAATTCCATTTCCTGCTAGAAAGTATTTTATTGAAAGGCCAAGATTTCCAACTGCAACTCCATCAGAAGATTGAAAGAAATCCCTCTGCATTATTATATGCAGCAAAGCTAAGAGCAAAAAGATGGTTACCTTAAGTGATTTAAGATTTGATGGGGGAGCACAGAGCTCTGAGGATAAAAAACTGAGTCTAATTCCAGTTTCACCTGAAACACTCCACTCCAGAGACATCTGCAAGACTCCAGGGGGTTTATTACTGGCCTTAAACATTCCCTGTTTTCAGGTAATCTTGCAGGGCTGCATCAGGAAACAGAGAAAACAGCCCAGTCATTGCTGGGCTGTCAGGTTTAGGATTTCTGTGCATGCCAGCCCTCTTTATGCACCTTAGGAAGAATTATCCTCCCACTACCAAGAGTTACTTCATTACTTAAAACACCAGCTACTTTGCACAAGTACTATTACTATCAATCAAAAAAATGTAAGCAGGATTATTACAACCAAAAAAATATAAAATACTGATCTTAAAACAGCAGAAGAACAAGGCAGCCAGGAAAGGCAACAGCTGGAATTCCTGACAGCAAGACCCCATGATAAGTGAATTTAGCAAGTTGAAAATATCTGTCAAGTGTTTATGCCAGAAAGCAAAGAGTCCAGAGAGAGCTGGTGCTTTGGAGAGATTCTGGGCTCACTGAAGCTCTTCCATGTTTAATTTTAATGGGAAATTTTGAGCTTTACTGACAGATTACTTCAGATGCCTCTTTTTTTTCCTTTCTTTTTTTACTCATGAACACTTTTCAAGTACTCCATATGCTGCAAAATTCTGAAGAGGAGTTTATTCATCCAAATATATCTTGGGGACAGTCACTTTACACACACCAAAAAAATTATGAAAGCAAAAAAAAAACCCCAAAAAAAACCCCTTGATGAATGTGTGGAATAAGTAGCCTGTTCAGTTCTAATCTGCTTCATGGATGTTTAAACTGAGGGAGCAGCTTTTATGAGAGCTGTGTACACTGAATCCACTCAAACTTCAGTCAGAAGGAAAAACTGACCAACTGGCCAAGGGGATTGCTGTGTAAAAAACCAGCTTCACACCTACTTCAGTGATAAAATTACAGCCTCATCACTTCTTGTTTTGAGCCACCAGAACACTGAAATAGGCTACAAATAAGCAGATGACTTTTTGAAAGCAAATTGTTTTCTGCTCAAGGAGTTCAAGATTACCTCCTTGATTATCCAGGTTTGCAAGTCTCAAGGATTAAGTTTTAAGATCTACTAAGATTCTTCAGCAGAATTTAATATTTTCCTTGTGTTTTGTGAAGCTTGTACAGCTGTATGGCCATAAAACTCAACAGAGAGAAATCCAATCAGCAATTCTGCAGTTGCCTCTCCCAGGTGGGTTTGATCTTTAAAGGTTATTTGGATTTATTAGAAGCATTTTTCATCCTGAGCAGCTGGTGGAGGACATTTCTTCTGCCACCTTGTGGAATGCTGGGCTGGTGTTCCACAAAACTGAGCCTGAGCAATGGGAGTGCTGCTGACAGCAAATCATGGAGTGTCTGCAGCCAAGCTGGGCAGCTCCAGTCACATCCCCCTGTGGCTGCTGCTGCCTCTCCTCCCTCATAGTAGGTTTGACTTCCTAAGTGCCACAGTGGGCCATGGAAAAGACTCAAGCCTCCTTTTATTGGAGCCAGCAGTTATCTCTGAAAGCCTACAGGGTGTGAACACTCCATCATCACCTCTGCCTTACTGGATCCACCATGAGCTTGTGGAGGGAGCAGCAAACCTCTGCCCACAATCATTCTGTCCCCCAATGCTTTGATCCAAGCCATTTCTCTCTGCCTCCTCCCTCCCAACACACACACAGTGATGGGAACACAAACTGCCCAGGCCTCACCATCTCTTGTCATAGTAGAGTTTGCCATCTTCTATCCGAGCCTCGAATCGCTGTGCTGGGGACTCTGCTGGTGTGGCTGGGAGGTGCTCAGGAGAGGAGGGGGAGGCTGGGGACAGCACAAACACCCTGTTAAAAACCAGCATGCACCCATCTCCCAGCAGCACATCTGGCTGCAAAGCTGCAGTTAATGATCAGAAATAACAAGCAGAGAAAGCTGCAAGCTCAAATATCCATCAGGAAAATGTTGTATATTGTGGTGAGTTACTCAATATCTGCCTTGAATTAAAATATTCACTGAAATACAGCATTTAGCTGAAAAAACATTCATGGGTAAGTGATGGACAATATGTCTTTGATTTTATTTTAGTTATAATCCAAAGTTAATTAGTTAAAATTACTGAGGCAAGTTAGTCCCACTCTATGTTGAAATAAAGTGTATAATAAATTATATCTAAAGAGCTGGAGGCACAAATCCATAAGTGGTCAATCCCTCAGTGGAGCTGACAAGCAGACAAGGTGCCCAGAGGCACCTGGATATAATGGAAAACCTCTTTTCCCAGTTGGATTGTCCCATGCCCAAGTGTTTCAGCCACCAAAGATGCTCATGCCCCCCTTGCCACCCCTGACAAACATCAGCAGCACACAAAGAACAGCAATCCCACAGCCAAAACCACCCCACAGCCAAACTGCACAGCCAAACACCTCCAGTACCACCCTCTGTTCAGAGCAGCACCCCTGTGAACAATTCCACTGCATCTGTAACTCACCTGGTCTCTTGGGTGATTTCAGCTACATGGGAAGAGAGCAAAGCAGTGTTAGAGATCTGACAGGAGCCACAGAAGCTGCAGTGATAACTTCAGGTATCTTACTTCCCATGCTCTGAATATTTCTGTTTTAAATGCTCTGTTAAGTGGCATAACCAGAGCAGTGTGCTCTAAACAGCCAAAGGTGCAGAAAATCAGTGTCATGACCCAAAAGGCCAAAAAACTCAACTTGGGAACATTCAGATCACCCACTCCAATGAGTCAAAGCCACCTAACACACTATTTTTGAACATTTCTCAGGGTACACAAAATCCAGGAGATAAATCATTAGAGAAACCTCAACAGCTGGCACAAAACCAGTGTTCCACTGCCATCCTCAAAATGCCTTAATGAGCAGCTTATATTCTAAGAAATTAGATAAGCCTTCAAGTGCTCAGCAAGAAAACAGGATGTTAATCAAAACTAGAAGAAAGTATTAACATGCACACTGCCCCCTATCCAGCTTGCTGAAATCTTGTGACAGCAGGGAGAAGAAAAATGAATAAAAAAATCCTACCCCACACTAAGGCCTCAACCACAGGCAGCCTGTGATCTCCCAGAAAAACACTGACATCTGTTCAGCCACGAGGAAGAAACTCCTTATCATAGCTCATCCCTTGGTTCACACAAAAGGTAACACTTTTAAATGACAGTCATTCAAATTAGGTTAATTAAACCTCAATAAAAAAAGGAGATACCATCTTGCTAAATCTGCTACTTCAGAAAGCCTGCAGGGATGAAGCAGTCCCACATCTCAAAAATGAACATTAAAGAGAGCTCTGTTCCCTTCAGGAGAAAGCATTTGCCTCCTCTTTAAAATGAAGAAATACAGTCAAGCAACAATCCCTACCTTATTCAGGGTTCTCAGGTCCTCCATTATTTGCTCATCAGTCAACAGGTAATTTAGCTGAGGTATCCAGAATTAAGGTTTCCATAAACTCTTCACAAGCAAGGCTAAAAATTAAAGGTCAGTGACATTTCACTTGAGTAAATGTAAGCCAAAAGGTTTCCAGGATTTTAATAAATGTCTTACTTGAGCTTTTTCTTTTGGTCAGATGAATTAATACAAGTCCATCCCCATGATTTTAGCAGCAGAGTGCAGAATCATTTTAACTTACTCAGACCCAACCATCAATGAAAAACCTTTAGTGCACTGACATTTACTTCATGGGAACATCAGGCACCAGCATTTTCAGGGTTTTTCATCTTGCATTGCTGTGGAGAAGAATCTGTGAGCTGAAACATCAGACTCACTTCAGGTTTTCTACAATGAAGCTAAATCCCACCTAAACCATTAAATAAAACTTTGTGTGGATGGGGATAAATAAGAAATTACAATGCACCTGTAAACAAACCCAAAACCTCTGAGAATAGAAATTAGTGATTACAGTCTTATTAGAGCTCTGCTGTACTTTTGTATCTTCATAGCAAGTGTTTAGCAAAAAAAGTCTTCAAAATATTAAACTGAAGTTCACAATTGCTGGGCTGCATTTCAAGGATTTTGGTTCTGATGGACTTTAATCCTCTCCCAGTGAGCAAAGGCAGAGTTTTGTGGTGTGGTTGCTGTTTCATGCTCAATTAGCAGGTCATGTTCACTATGAAACTCATTTATTTTGGATGAGATAGGGGCACTAATAAATGACTTTTTTTTTTCCCTGAAAGAGTGAACAGAATCTCCAACCAGAAAGAGGTTAATTGAAACTGGAGATGCTTATGACCATCCTGCATGAACTCCAGAAGTTCAAGGTTTGATACTGCCTTCAGAAAATGAGAGCCACTCAGGTAAGTTTTTTTCATCTAAGACATACAAGTTTAGAATCTAATAAGAAATTCTGCAAAGCAAATATCCTTGCTTTCCTCTCCAGGTGAATTTAATACACAAATAGAAAAGGTGCCTATCATCACAGAGGAGCTAAAAACATATTTCCAGAAGCCAAGGAACATTTCAATTCCAAGACATGCAGCAAGGCAGATCCTAAGGATTACACAGACATGTTTTTCTGTCTCTTGTGATACATGAAAACAAGATGAATCTTCATCTTTTCTTATTCAAAGAACAAATCTAGCATCCTTGCTTTTGCTATGCATCTCTGGATTAGAGATCTGAAGCTTTTATCAGAAATGGAAAAACTATTTTGATAGACAAATATGATCTTTCTGGGAAATGCTTTGTCACGTCCTGAAATGAGAAAAGCTCTGGCTCATGTAAAAAGCCATTTACTATCTATGGAATCAATTATCTCAGCATATATAGATATATCTAATGTTCTTTTAAAGCTTTTTTGGGAAATAAATTGCCTGCAGAATTCTAACTATTCTCACTGACCAAAAAAAAAGTTATTTCATGATACTGTAAGGATTAAGTTAGGATACCAAGGAATCTCCAAACACTGGTTTCTATGTAAGTATTGTACTGTAAAACTGCTGCATTTCTTCAGCACACATTATACCAGACAATTGTGCTTCAGTATTTCCCAGGTTAAAATCTGATCATGGCATTTAATTTCCTTTTCCTTGCTGTAATGCCTTAAGTTTTAGCTTTTATGTTTTTCAGATTCTGTGCTGCCTAGGTGTGTAATTCTGAGCCTCACAGTGAGTGCATGTGAGCTCTTCACAGAGCAAGGAGACAAAACAAATCCTTTCCTTGCTGAAGACCAAGGACAATTTCAGGCCCAAAAGCACAAACGAGGGTGGGCTGAAGGGAGAAACAAGAAGGATGGGACTTCATAACCTGAAGCTGTAATTGGACAATTAAACCCCAATATGCAAATGGACCAAAACTTATAAAAGTGTGACTTGGGGTCCATTTTGTGACCATTCTCAGCCCACCTCGGGTGTAGCCCTGGCCAGGCTCAAGGTGTGTCCTAGAGCCTTTCAATAAATCTCTGCTTTATTCTCTAGCTCTGTGGAGTCCCTGTTTCAGCCTTCCCAAGGCATCAGCTGTACAAAACCACAGAGGTGTGGGTAGCCCAGGGGCTGCAAACCCAGCAGGGACTCCAGGAAAGGATATCAGGGGCAGGTTTCCTCCTCTTGTCTGGGATAGGAACTGGATCATTTGGTCGCCGTCTCAGTTTCCTCGTCATAATGGGCTTCACTTCCATGGAATCTGTGGAGCAATGGAGTAGGAGAGCTGATAAGACCTGAGAGAAAGGACTAAGCAGAAGCAGCTTTCAACACCAGGCACAAGGAAAATAATCTTTCCTCTTTCATACAGCAAATTGGATTTCCTTTTTTTTTTTCCCCTTTTTTGTTGTTGCTAGCTTCCAGCATGGAAGTGCTGCCAGTGAATCCAAGTTCCCTCTCCCATCAGGTCACTGCTCAGTGCCACTGCTGCAATGCCATGGTTACAGCTGCTCCAGGCACAGATAAGCAGCACAATGATGCTACAAGGATTCAAGGTGAATTCCTTTCATGCTCATGCTATCTGCTTGGGAACAGACTGAAGAGGCCAAGCTCACGGAGTTCTTTCCCAGCCCAGCTTGGATCATTAATAGCATGTAAAACATCAGCTACAAATCAATTCCTCTCTCATCTTCCAAGGCACAAAAACAGCTTTGTCAAAAGATTAGAGAAAATTTCTGCATTGAAGACTGATACAAGTCTGCTGGAGTGATTTCAAACAAACAATATTTAAATTCAGATTATCTAAGAATGATTAATGAAATGAGCCTAATTAATAACACACAGAGCAGCAGTTGACAGGAAGTAAACAGCATATGCACTGGGGAAAAAGAAGAAAGTCTGTTAAAAACTTAAACACCAGGCTCATCACCAAGTAATTATCTGAACTTAGTTTGTCCAAATGCCTACAGGTAACCTCTACTGAACAGCTCCACTGAAACTCTCACAGCTCATTCCTTAATTCATGAAGGAATGTTGAACTGGCAGCCAAGAGACCACATCATAAATGCCATAAATCTTCCCAGCTCCCTTTCTATCTGCTGAGATTTATTTGCTCATTCTAAGCACCCCTGAATCACCCCCTGGGAAGCTTCAATCTGAGACCCCTTTGGCTCCCACTAGACACAAAAACCTTGAGCAGCTCTGCATGTGCAAAATACACCAAATGCCTTCTCTCCTCCATCTCAAGGATGAACAAGGATGACCATGAGACCAGATTTCATAAATAAATAAAAGAAGTTACCAGGGAAACATGACTCAAGATGTTTTCCAGTCCACATCAGCCCTAAGAGTTTGTACTAAGCCAAGAGCACCATTTAATACACCAAAACAGGGTTGAATTCTCACTTCTGAGTATTAAATTATTAGTTTATATAAAACCTGGAGATAATATGCAAGAAATGTAAGAAAGGTGTAATTCATGGACAGGCCTCAGCAACAAAACCACACTATCAGTCCATGGAGTGAGGGAGCTGCTCTCAGCACATCAAATCAGGCTTTTGTTTCAGTACCACAGCAACAGAATTCTGCAGGAATAATTAACCCTGACTTAGCCCCCCTGTGTCCATTACCACAAGGCACCAGGTACCAACAGTCTCAAAAAAATCTGTCCATTTAATATTAATTTTCCACAGCCTGAACACAAATGCAACCCACAAATATTTTTTCCTGGCTTTAAGCAGCAGATTTCAACCTTTATTGTTTGGCTTTCTTCAACTACTTGACCACCCAGTCCTGCAGGAAGGAGAGCACTCAGCTTTACAACCTGGCATCACTGGCTGGGTCACTATTGTGATTTATTTCAGTATTTTGTTGCTAGATCAGAGAACCAAAGCAGCCTCTTTCCCTGCATTTAACCAAGCCCATCACCTCCTCTGCAGCCCCTTGGCACTGCTTGATTCACCTGTTAGTAATTCACTGAATTTTGACCTGCTTTCTCCATTAAAAGAGCAGCAATTTGTGCTGTGCCCCTGTTGGCATTTCCCAGCAGCTGTCTGGAAACCAGCACTGGCACTTTCACAGCTCTTTTCACAAGTAGGAGCAGAGTGGATAACACAAATGACAGGTGCTTATCTTCTTTACCTCCTGTTAATTCCATGGTTAGCTTTTCATTCTCAATCATCTTCTTCTTCTCTTCCAGCTCTGCTATCAGATTTTCCTTCAGCTCAATTTTCTTATCTTCAAACTCCTTTGCTGCTGCTTTCTTTTCTTTCACATAATTTTTTTCCACCTGATCTGTCTAATGCAAACCCAAGGAGCAAGAAGGTTAATTAAGGACTCAAGTTAATGACATCACAAACAGCTTTTCAAATGCTTTATTGATCAGCTTTTCAGTTCACAACTGGCCCAAGTTCTAAAGATTATCAATATTCACAATCTACAGAAAAACACCCAAATATGACTCAGTGCTACAATATTGGCAAAAGAATTATTTGTAAAAAGACATTTTAATGTTGCATAACAAATCAAGTCCCTAGCAGAGAGCTCTGCTGATTTATGAACAGCACTTATCACCTTAAACACCCTTCTCTGACCAGCCCAATAGCAAATATTTAATTCTATTTTAACAACAAAGTGCAGAAGTTACTTGAGGTAACACCAGCAGTAAGCTCTACTACATATCAAGTGCAACAAGCCAGCTAGAGGAAAAGAATTCCTTTTAAGCCTTCTGGGAAAACAAGCCCAAATACTGGTTGATGAAACAAGGTTTATGCCTCTTTCATCTAATTAATGCATATTTTTGATAAATTAAGAGTACTTACCTCCAGCTGCAGGAACAGCTCTGAAACACAAGAAAGACTTAATTTATTACCTTCGAAGCTGAACAAAATTACTTCCTTAACATTTTAAGCCATTGAGTATTACAGCCAAGACAGGCAGTGAAGCAAATAATGCATGTACTTATCCAAACTCTGCTCTGACTTCACAGCTTTAAGCTGAAAATAAAGTGACTATGAAAAAGTTCCACAAAAATACACTGTTACTAGAGGTTTTCAACAGATTGTCACTTCACTGAAAAGCTTCCACTATTCCACACTATTCATTTCAGAGAAGGTGTAGTAGCAACACTGTACTACTCCTTCATTAAAAAAAAATACAAACAGTAACAGCTATACACCAAATATAAGAATGTTGCAATAAAAATCAAACTTTATATTTGCAAAGCATGAAACCAGCATTCTGTAAATAATCAAATGCAAGTAAATCTAAACTGTTGCTTTAATAAACCTCAGCATGGCAAGGACAAACATAAAGGACCCTTCTTCTTGTAGTACAAGGCAGCTGGATTTTTTAATCCTGAAATTCCAAGTGATCACCAGCTGCCCTCCTGTGGAAGAACTCTGCTGCTGCAGCAGAAACACCAGTTTGTACTTGGGCTTAATTCCATCAGAACAGCCCAGGCCTGCCAGGATGCAGCTCTAGTGCATAGGAAAGGTCTCTCTGGAGGTGTTTGCACACCTAAATCATTAATAAATTCATCTCAGGACACAGGTTCCTGTTAACAACACGTTGTTCAAAGCATTTCAGTTCCTCAAGAAAAATCCTTTACCTTCCCAAGCACTCTCAGAAATACAGAATTGCTTTATTTTGCTACAGGAGGAGCAGCTGTATTTCCTATAGCCACATCATGCCTTCTGTAAAAGGCCCTGCTTCAATATCCAAGCTAAGAAACTCCTTGAAAGGGAACAAGAAGGAGAGAGAGCAAAGCCATTCCTCTGCAGCAACACAATAAAAACACCCAGAAATGAACACTGGGCACTTTAAAAATTAACTTGGGCCTTTGCTCCTTGAAACAGAGCAGTACACAAAGTCCAGGCACCCATTTCATGTCAGAGCCATGCAGAACAACAGTTCCAGCAGCAAATCCTCTGTATTTATTGTTCCCAAACAGATCTTTGGGAAAGCATGTGCTCCTAAATTCCCACAGGAAGGAGACAGGGCACCCAAAGGCTTCAGCAAGGGCTACAAAACAACAAACCAAAGTGGGTCAAGCAGATAAAAACGGAATAATCTTTTCATTTGTGCTGCTGCACACAAATGAAGACTAAAAGTGTTTATCAAGGGAAGAAAATAATCAAGGTAGATCCTGTGATGTTTGGTGCACTCTGAAAAAACTCTACAATGTACCCCAAGATCCCTTTGCTCCAGCAAGTTCCTTTCCTTTAAAGGACAAATTACTTCTTTTTCACCTCAGGTGTTACACAAAACACACATTTAAGTTATTTGCAGTGTCTTAGAGGGAAATTCCACTTACCTGCATTTCGTATCCTTTCTTTGTACTGCTGGTCCAACTTTTTCATCCTTTTCTGATATTCCTGAAGAGTACCTAAAGGAAAGGGATTACAGATTCCCATTGTTTTGGGTTTTTTTCCCCCAAGTATTAAATATCCCCAGGGAGTCATACACCACTCAAAGCACATTCCCTGCTTCTGTAAAAAGTGGATTACTCCTTTTAAGAAGTGTTTTAGCAGAGAGGCTTAACTACCACTGGAGTTAAGATGGAGAAAAGATGGGAAGCAGCTGACATTTTTAATGCAGCACAGCTGAGAGCCAACATGCACTGAAAGATGCTGCTCCCATCTTTCCAAACCCCCATGACGTTTGAAAAGTGATGAAAATAAAAAACAAAGGTACTTTTCAAAGCTTACCTTCCTGCAATTGCTGTAACTGCCTCTTCAGGGATGCCAGTTTGTCCTGATACATCCTGCAAGCACAGCAGGAAACTTTAAACACCAAGCACACACAGTTTATTCCACCATCCCTTGGAAGTTACATGTTTACACAGATCCAAAAACTTTTCAGAACTTCAGGAAACAAATAAACTACTAAAGCTAAAAGAGTATTAGTCCAATGAAAGGTTCTCATTCTGTCTTAAAAATGCTGTTACTTCTTTGGTTCTACAATGGGTTTTAAATTTGGGATAAAATAGGATTTTTTAAAATGCTAAAATCTAAAATGACATTTAGATCTACAAACATCAGAAACTTCACAGCAGAGCCATTCTTGCACTGTCAAGTTTTATTAGCTGTATATTAGCTCCTCACATTATTTAAAAAGCCCACCAATTCTACCCCTGGTGCTGCTGTAAACCTGCATTTCTTCTACCACACATCTTTGGTTTAACACTGATGAAGTCTTCCTGACCTGTATAAAACAGGTGTCTGCCAGTAATAAGAACTCAAAACACTGCAAATGCTCCTCAACACCATGGGGAAACTATTTCAAGTCTCCCAAAAGTCAGTTTCTGGTTCAGGGCTAGAATTCAATTGTTTAAGGGATTTGGATAGGCATCTTGCTTTTCCTTAGCTTATCTAAAGCAGAGCCTTTGTTTTATTTGAAGGATCTGTCTGCAGCAGGATCCATTTGCAGCTGCTCCCAGAACTCAGAATTATTTCTTGGCCCAAAACAGCAGCATTCCTTAATTCCTTGAATTTATATAGAACAGAGAAAGTAACTGGGGAGAGCAGAAATACAAGTGTATGGATTAATGAGTTATTCCATTGGAGTAAGTACTTAAAACTCCCAATCTTGGCCCAAAACTCTACCAAGTTTTAGGCAATAAATACCCCTAAACCCACAAGTAAAGAACATCACCTTACTTGTATTTGGAATGGGTTACTTACTGTTCTTTCATTTCTACAAAGTCCTCCTCCTCGTGCTTTGCCAGGTCTGTTTCACTGGCATCCTCTGTGTCTAAAAGAGGCAAAAAACAACTTGTTAAAATTTAAAAAGTATTTCAAAAAACCCCCAAACTAAGTAGTAAATTATTTAAAAACAAGGAAACAGGCAAACAAAAAAGAAATCCCCAAACCTCAGGCAATTTAGCATCAAAGACAACCTGAGAGATTAATTCAGGAGGGAAATGAAACACTTCATCTTCCTGCAACTGTGAGTTTTGCAGTGCAGCTTTACATGAAAAGCTTCAACTTCAGAGAGCCTGGGAATTTCTTCCCATTGAAGACAAGGGATTAATGCTCACACACAGGTGAGACACAGACAGCCTAAAGACTCTGGAAAACATTTCACAACCTGTTACTGGAGTTCCACTCACTCAGTGCTGCTCTGGTGAGCACAAAGGTCTCACCAGAGAGAGCAGATCCTGGCTGGGACCTGAACTCCTCAGCTGTACTTCATTTAGTACTTCAACATTCAGATACCAGTGCTGCCATAAAGATAGGTGCATTTTATAAGTATAAACTGTAAATAAAATAACTCACTGTGGGATTGCTCGTTTTCTGCTAGGACTTTTCAGGCTTCTATTTGTAACACACGGGTAGCCAAGAATCCATTGTAAGAGGGGTCAGCACCTCCAGACTTTACAGGGTACAGCTGAGAAACCTAAACCACAGCTAATTCCCTACACATGGCAGGGGGGCCCAGCCTCTTAAATCGAACCTTTCTCAGATTTTTCTTAAACTACAGTTTAAACTTCAGATAAAATTTAACACACTGAAGATAAACCTGGAAGTTTTTTAACGGCAAGAAATGTATTTAAATGTCTGGGCCACCAGAAAGGACTTCCATACTGTGCTGGGAGAGCCCTTACTGACCCTGTCACCCTCTGCATGTTTAACATCATCCCGTCTATAACCGGGCCGGAGGGGATGGAGGGCTCTGCTGCCACCAACAGCCACTCTCCAAGAGTCCTTCTACATGCCCCTTATTTGTTATTTGATGTTCTCTACACTCCTGCATACTCTGGGTTTCACTCAATTTCTTCTTCCCCGCTCTCTGGTTCTGGTACTGTCACATCCTCCTGTACTGCCATACTTCTGTCCACACCTTCTCCTCCCTGAGCTGCGTCCTTCTCCCTTCACACCACGGAAACAGAACCAACACACTGCACTTCTCCACTGTTTTCTCTCCGCAGTCTCCCTGCTCAGCGCTCTCCCGTGTCCCACCGCCTGCTGCCCACCTGGGAAGCCACAACTCCACCTCTCCAGCGGCTTTACTCTTCCGCGGGGAACCGCTGCGACCGGGCAATTCCTTGTTTCCTTCGGGTGTTCTCGACGCTCCGAACCCTTCCCCAAACACCGTGCGGAGCGGTCCCGTTCAGCCCACACCGCCACGAGAGCCCCCGCTCCATCCCCCCGTCCCCGGGCACCAACCCGCCCCCTCCGCACACACCCTCGTCGGAGTCGCGGGCCCGGGCGCTCCGCTCGCCGTCCTCCTCCTCGGCGCTCTCCAGCTCCTCCTCCTCGTAGTAGTCGGGCGCGGGGGCCATGGCGGGGGCGGGCGGCCCCGGCGGGGCAGC